>PVIU01012260.1:0-60860 GCA_004026605.1 Ondatra zibethicus
CCATCCCTCCCGGCCTAGGAAGGAGTGCATTCAAAAAGACTCGGTTCTCAAAAAGATAATACATGCAGAAGAGATAGGTCCTGGTGTCATTGTTGATGGGTTCTCCATCTGCCAACTTTCGCCGCCACATTCAGAGAGTCTGGTTTGATCATATGCTCATTCAGTCCCAGTCCAGCTGGATTGGTGCGCTCCCATTAGTGTTGTACTTACACTGCCATTATATGTATGGGTGTAGGATTGGAGCACGGGTAATCTCTCAGTGGCAGCATTGTGAAGAACATCAACTTTATCTAACAGCAGCAATCAGTTGTCAATAACTTCTCTGCTAGTGGGAACTTTATGACCACCTCCCCAATCTCTGCTAGAAGTTTTATTGGCTTGATCTTTTGTGCATATAGTCATAGCTCTCTGTAAGTAAATAGTAGTGCTGTCATATCTGGAAAATATTGCTTCATCAGAAATATATTCCCTCTGGCTCTTGCAATCTTTCATCCCCCTAAATCTCCAATGATCTCTGAGTGTTGGGGAATAATGTGTGTCTTTGATTTCTGTTATTGTGATAAGTACCAAGTCCGCAAGCAACTTTGGGAGTAAAGAGTTTATTTTAGCTTATACTTTCCAGGTTGAAATACATCACTGAGGAATACAAGGGTAGGAACTCAAAGCTGGAACATGGGGTAGAAACCACACAGGAACACTGCTTCGTGGCTTGGTTCCCTTGGCTAATGCTCAGCTAACATTGTTATGTAGCTCAGACCTACCTGCCTAGAAATGTGCGGGGGACAGTAGTCTGGGTCTTCCTGATCAATTAGAAATTAAGAGAAATGCCCCACAGATATGTCTACTGGCAAATAGGCTAGAAAGTTTTCAGTTGAGGCAATTTCTTCTGGATGACTCCAGAGTATGTCAAGTCAGTAATAATAACAAACTAGTAAAGTTCACCACTTGTCAACTTGACAAACAAACACATCTCTGTTAAAACATAACCATTTGTTTCTTGTTGCTTTCCCAAATCTCACATTCATATAATAAGGTAAAATGGAGCACAACTTAAAAAGTTTCACAGACTTAAAAATTCCATTGTTTTAAAATTTTGAAATCTTTTTAAAACTTCAGCCTCACTTCAATCTAATAAGATACTGGGAGCTGTGGGAGGAGGAGCCACTATTGTATGAAAAAAAACCTCTATTTTAATAAAAAAAAGTGTGTTGAAAGGAGGCCCCTTGCTTGTTTTCCTGCCGCCTGACAGTTCAGACCCAAAATAATCACACAGGAACTATATTATTTAAAACACCTGTTTGGCCCATTAGCTCTATCTTCTTATTAGCTAACACTTATATCTTAATTTAACCCATTTCTAGTAATCTGTGTATCATCACATGGCTGTGGCTTACTGGGTAAAGTTCCCAGTGTCTATCTCTGGTGGGGCTACATGGCTTCTCCCTGACCCTGCCCTTTTTTCTCCCTCTATTACCTGTGCAGGCCAAAGGCAGTTTCTTTATTAATAAATGGTATTCACAGCATACAGAGGGTAATCCCACAGCTCCTCCCCTTTTCTGTTTAAATAAAAGGGAAGGTTTTAACTTTAACATAGTAAATTACATATAACAAAACAGCTATCAAGCAAGAATTACAGTTACAATATTGATAACTACTTTATCTTTTATCATAACTAAGGAAAGCTATATTATTATTATCTACTCTTCAACTCCATCAAAGACTCCAGAAGGATCTGATATTACCTAAGTAAACAGGAAGTGCATTGTAAGCAACTTCCAAAACTCTAGAAATGACAGAACATCTCACTGCCTGACAGTCACCCAAAATTCTTCTGTACTTTTGGAGCATCCATGTTCAGGTTACAGGCCTATAGTATCAGGAAATTTCAAAGACAGTTCCACCTATATTGGCAGTTTGTCACATTTTTCTGGGTCCTCCATTATGTCTAGCAGAGTCTTTCATGAAGCAGGAACCCTGAAGTATCATTTCACCTTCATGCAAGTTTAGCAGTCATTTTCTCTGTGGATCCTGCATGTCAAGCAGTCCAGGCAAGAGCAGGTTTTTGCCCAAATGGCTACTAAACTCCATAAGGAGTCTCTTGAATACCCACCTTCCTCTTGAAGTGGTTAGTGCTGCCAGGAGCAGATATGTCTCATTTTCATGAAAAGTCTTATGTTCTTAAACATTTTAAATGCCATATTCTCTAGTCTTTGAAAGAGTTGAAGAATCCCTATATATATGAAATGTATCTCTGTACATCTAGAAAACCTAACTAACATGACTATAAGCTTGGCTATTATAGATGACTATCTATTAATCTATATTTCTTAATTACACATTGTATTTTTTAATGAGCTGCACAATGAAAATACCTTAATGAAGAGAAAAAAATATATATACAGTATAATGAAATTGACCTTAAATTTATATCAATAAACCAAGACCCATACCAATGCAAATTATTCATATCTATATCATATCCCCCTTTAAATGTAAACAAACATTTATTAAAAATCATGGGGAATTTGGGCATAGTTTTCTCCGAACTCTTTCTTGCTGTTTATTGGGCAAAGTAACTTTCTGAGTGGGGTTCAAGACAATGTTTCAGGGGATCTTGGTGCATCAAACTACATTAGTCTGGAAGGTTCTCATCCTCTGTGGAAACAAATGAAGAACCTCTTTTCCAAAGCAACATATCCTTAGACCTATATTTTGATGTCAAGATACCTCTAAGATATATATGCTGGTTACTTAGCTCCTTTACAGTCAAAAATTTCAAAGAAAGCACAATAATATACATAATCCAGACTATGTGTATTTCATCTTTATGTGGCTTGTTTTTACTCTATTGTTTTTATATTTTTTTATTATATATTATTTATATATAATATTAAATAAAATATTTATTATCTCTACTCCTTTAATCTATGATTGTCTGTACTCTGTCTCTTTAAAGACATTTTTAAACCATTTATTTCTTTTTATATCTCTTTATACTCCTTTTCTTCTCTTTCCCAAGCCTATGTACATTTATCCAACACTGTGACCCATTTAGACATCTTTTCCATCTGAATGTGTCTTTACTGTGTATCTGTAATTATTTTTTGACCAGAAGCACTTTTTAAAATTCCAACTGCTTCTTTTGAACTTAAGCTATGGTATTACTAGGAGAAATATAGCACTTCCTGCTTGCCCTTACCAGTCTAGCATGGTGGAGCTGTTTGCTGCCTCTGAGAGGCATGCTCAAAGCCCCATTTTTAGGCACACAGTCAGTTTATGTTGCCATTAAGCAAGTTGTAACACTCTGTTCACAAACCCCATTTAAATGTTCTGTAGCAAGACCCCCTGAAAGAGTCAGAACCATTTGTGCTGACGAAACAGTGCAGTTTCAAAACAGCTCAGCTCTTTTTTATGCTATTGCTGAATCAGGGAAACTTCTCTTAAAGGAGCCATGCTTCTGCTTGCTTCTAGCAAACAGAGCCCACCCAAGAAGATGCCGCTACCAAACCATGCTTAATTCTGGCTTTTGTGTCTAGGATTCCTTTTTAAGCTTTCTCAGGTTTTTATGTGGATGTAGTTACCCACATTGGTGCATCAATTTGTTGAAAGGAGGCTACTTGTTTGTTTCCCGGCTGCCGGGCAGTTCAGACCTGAAATAATCACACAGAAACTATATTATTTAAAACACTGCTTGGCCCATTAGCTCTAACTTCTTATTGGCTAACACATATCTTAATTTAATCCATTTCTAGTAATCTGTGTATCGCCACCTGACTGTGGTTTACCAGGTAAATTTCCCAGCATTTATATCTGGCAGGGCTACATGGCTTCTCCCTGACCCGACCCTTTTTTCTCCCAGCATTTAGTTTAGTTTTTCCCTCCTACCTCTATTCCCTGAACAGGTCCAAGACAGTTTCTTTATTAACCAATGTTTTTCACAGCATACAGAGGGGAATCCCATATCAAAAGTGAAAAAATTTAAAGTCTCTTATCTGTGTGCCTTTGTAAAACAACAACAAAACTACAGCACAACCACCACTAACAGTAGCAGCAAGAAGGTACACACTTTCTTATTCTGAGATGAAAGAACCAGGGACTATTTGGTAAAGATCAAAGCAAAGCATAATCCATTAGCACAAAACCCCAGTGTCTGACATCTGGAATTCAATCATTACTCTCTTGTCTCCAAAGTGCTTGGGAGTGGCACATCTCTGGCTATTCCATCTACAATACACATAGCTTGCCGTTAGGCTTAGTCTGGCTCCATGCTACATCTGCTACTGTTGTTGACTGATGTTTCATGGTCCTGGCATCTCTGAAACCCGGCATTATGAGACTGTATCTTCAATAATTGCCTCTTTTGTTGTTCCTTTAGTAACTCCCACGTTGTCACATGGTGCTAATTCTAAGCATCTTTCAATACTAGAGCTTTTGCTGCAAGTGAGACTATGCCTTCTCTAATCACCTCTTGGAGCTCTCTGCAAGTTGTAACACTCTGTTACACTACCACAAGATGCCAGTTCTGGATGCTCTCCAGTACACATCTTTGTGTACTGTACTATGTGGGAGACTCCTGCACATTATTTGCCATATTTGCTACTAGCTTGAGATGCAGCGTTGGTACCCTTATCCCAAATTTTTGGGTTATAATTCTAAGAAAATGCTTACTACAATATTTTATCATAGTGACACTGGTTTATTATCAATTAAAGCTGATTTTCAGCTGCATCTGAATAGCATCTCTTATCCAAGTAAAACATAGAGGGTTTTATTTCAGTGATACTGGTTTCTTGTTAATCACAGCTGATTCCTCTACTCCAGATGGACAGCAACCACCATTCATAATATAAAACATTGATTGAGACTTTGCTTTCCTATGAAATATCAGACCTCCTGTGCCTGCCTTTTTCTCAGCATCCTTAACTTCCAAACTCCCACAATAGCTCATTAAGTTCTGCATCCCATTTCTTTTCTAGGCCAAAGTTTTAGATGCTTTCCCACTCCTCCCTTCAGACAACATGGTTAGGTCCATCACAGCAACACAACCACAGTTCTGGCACTAATTTCTTCCTTATTTTGATTTCTATTTGATGACGAATTATCAAGTTGGCACAAATCAATAACCAAGCTAGCTCAATAGAAACAGGTATTTTTAATGAAAGGAAAACGGGGAGCTCACTCTACCAAAGTCGCGATCCAATCCCTTTGGCCGACACCGCATGGAGAGAGAGCGTACCTGTGTTCTCTAGATTTTCTACCTGGGGTCCCAGTAGCCACACCTCAACTTGATGTGATTGGCTAGTGGCTCTTCCCCCATCATCTATTGCAATGACAAATATCATAACCAAAAGAGACTTGAGGGAAAAATGTTTCTTGGAGCTTATGTTTCCATAAAGATCCCAATTTATCATGTGAAGGGAGGGGTAGGAACTCACGGGAGCAATCTGACTAGAAGACTATGAAGAAAAAGTTCTTACTAGCTTGCTTCTTTGGACTACTAGGCAGCATTCTTCTGCACCACAGATCCACATGCTTAGGGATATGCAGGTGATAGTGGGATGAGCATCCCTACGTTAATTAGAAGTCAAGAATATGTTTCACAAACTTGCTCACAGTCCAACTTGACCTAGGCATTGCTTCTCTGGGGTTTCTTCATCCATTTAAAGCCAATTAGACAATATAAGGTGTGATGCACATGTTCTATTTATAGCTGATGAATCTAAAGCGTCTTATATTCTGCATATTGACCATTGTGGGAGTCTGTGTTATTTTCCATGTACTACAAAATTAAGATTCTCTGGTGAAGATTGAGAGATCAATAGGCATAAAGAAAATAACTTGGGGGAAGTTTATTGCTTTAACTTAGCAAAATAATGTTAGGCTATCCTTAGGCCCTGTGATCTAGTCCATAGGTCATTTTACCAAGTTGTTAGCACCAGAATTTTATGGAGAGAGTTTTGAATCCAATAATAAAATGGTTGATTACTCCCATAAAATAAATGCCACTATTGCACCAGTGGGCATATCTTTGCAGCTCAGTTGCTATTGTTGCTTACATGTTTCACTGATAGGTAAGACCACTGATAGGTAAGACCATTCTTCTTCCTCTTTAACATGTATAGAACCTTCCAATGCTGTGAAAGCTAGTCGTTAGGCGTGAGTCAAGTTGTTTGGTACCAGCTCCATTTACCCATATCCTATGATTCAAGTATGTGGTGTCTTCAGCAATAGGGTCTTATTATCAAGTTCTGGAGGGTACATCAAGAGAATTGATGATACCCTGTAGTTTGGGAATCTTATATGGGAACTCACTGACCACCAATTTGAAAGAAGGTAACCTATATTTGGTAGTAGGCATGTTATTTGGTGGTCTATGATTTCTGGGAGAGGCATCTTCCTTCCATTGTAAGTAAATCCATTTAAAATCTTTTTATATGTGGTTATAGTTTAGGACATTTCTAGAGTATTAGATTTCCATGGGTCTTTAGGGTTAACCATTCCCCAAACTCACTGATATACTTTGGCCTCCCATCCTCTGTCCTGTTCAAAACATTTGTGTTCATTGCTTTCTCCTTTTAATAGAATTTCACACTCTTCCTTTAAGGTCTCCCTCATTGCAATTTATTTTTCTCCTGCCTATCCACGACTCTCAATTTGAACACATATATCCAATAAGTCAAAATAGTATCCACACTATGAGAGAAGATGTACCATTTGTCTCTTTAGGTCTGAGTTATCTCACTCAAGATAATGATTTCTAGCTCCACCCATTTTCTTGTGAATTTAGCAATTTCATTTTTCTTTATAGCTGAATGATAGTCCATTGTGTAAATAAATCATATTTTATTGTACATTCATCAGTTGTTGGACATCTACATTGTCTTAGTGAGTGTTCCATAGGGGCTGGACCAGTTTGTATGCTCACGTTCTATTTACAGATCTGTATATCTATGTCATCTATCCATGCATCTGTATCTATATATTTAATATTTATCTTTGACCTTTACTGAATGATCCAACTTCTCTTTTTAATCTTTTTGTGGCTGTTTTCCATCTGATCCATTCTGCTGGTAGGGTTTCCACTCATGTTTTTATTTGGTTTATTGTTTTTCATTTCCAACATTATTTAAAAAGTTTAGCCTTTCTTCAGCAATTCTATCTCTTTATTGAATTATATTTTTATATCTTGTATACATCTGCATTTCATTCAACTCTTTGTCTTTGTTGTTTGTTTGGAGTACATTCCTAACTTCTTTCATTTTTTTCATCATACATAATCATTCTTTGTCTAGACAATCTTCCAAGTCTTTCTCATTGGAGTTCATTAATTTTAGTAACTTTGGTGGGGACCATGTTGCCATGTTTTATTATGTGTGTTACTGTGCTTTCTATGTTGGGACTTGTGTATTTGAAATAGTTTGTTATGCCTTCTTTTTGCTCTAATCATCCTTCATTTAGTGTAGGCATGCATAATGTTTATGAGGAGAGGGTTGAGTTGTAAAAGGTTTGAGGTTCTTTGTTTTTTGTTTTTGTTTATTTGCTCATGTACTGCATTGATACCTGCAGAGTTTATTACTAGCTTCTTTTGAGATATGGCTACTCTCTGCATCAAGAAACACTTTTCAAATTTCAGCATACCACTTTCTTATTTTGTACTCTGTTGGTTTCTGGTGTGGGTCTCCAAGTGTGATTATATTGTTTTGAGTAAGTTCTGATCAATAAGCCACTGAAAGCAGGAGATCTTGGGAAGATGAGTATAGAGTCAGATGGGTTAAGGTCTATGGAATTCCTTAGACCAGATCCTGAAGGAAGAGAAATGCCATAGATTGTGAAGGCATGGGTCTATTCTTAAGAGTAGGCATGGGAAATCTGAGAGGAGCACAGTGGTCTAGCAGTACTTAGAAGTAGGATCCAGGAAGAGCTGGAAGGTCTGTTGGGTGAAGATGAATGCCTACCTACTAGCTCACCTAGGTGACAATGCCAGAAAGAGATATTCCAAATGCCTTGTGTAGGCCTAGAGAAAATAAAAGAACAAGTCTACCTGGCTACACAGGGAAGGTAAAATCTTTCAATTCATACGTACTGTCAGTGTAAGCAGGATTGAGCATAGTTGGCCACATGAGAATGAGTCGTCCTTGAATAGTTTCATGGTCTTGTGGGGTAACAGGGTCTAGTCTCCCTGGGTGGGGATTGTTGAAAGAGTCAGGGTGGTCTATAGTATAGGAAGGAATGGAGCAATCTGGTGGTGTGTGGAAGGGAATTATTAAAGACCTGGGTGGACCTAAGTAGTGGAAAGGAATGGAACTATATGGCTGCTCAGAAGGCAAGTTCATCAATACTCAGGTGGGACTACAGAAAGGGAAGTCATGAACCTACCTGGAGGCTCATCCAGAGGGGCTACTGCAGGACCATGGTAGTCCTTTGGGATGAGAAAGAGCTGACTTTGCTGAAAGCTGGGTGGGTGAAAGTCCCAGATGAGCTGGACAGGACTATATGGGAGAGGAAGGAGTAGGCCTACATGGTGCATGGTGAAGGGAGCCATTGAGAATTTATTATATTAATATTATGGTTTTTTTGACATATTCCCTTGGATTATTGCAGACTTTTCTATACTGAAATTATTCTAAAATGATGCCACCCCAACAGCTTCTCTAGACAAAATGAACTACCCACTTTGTAGAAGGGGATCAAGTGTTGAGGGTGAAATAGCTATTGCTTCCAAAGGTCATGGAATAAGAGCTTCATATTCCTAAGAATTCTGACTTAGATAAGAAAAGCATAACAACTTATTTGATACATGAAATCCTGAGCATTTGCTGTCACTGTTGCAGCCACTCCCTTCTACTTCTCTTTTCCTTGTGAGTTGCTGTTGTCTAGTCCTAGGTCACTTTCCAGTTTCAGTCCCTAAGAAGTAAGTAAATTGGATGAATTAATCTTAGCTCTTTACTCTCTGTTCAGCTTCTTTGAATATCATGTGTTAATTCAAGAATCTATACTCCATTTTTATTGGATTATTTGTTCTTTTGAGACCAATTTCTTTAGTTCTTTGTATATTTTGGAGATCAGCCCTCTGTTTGATGTGGGGTTGATGAAGATCTTTTCCCATTCTGAAGGTTGCCGTTTTGTCTTGTTGACCACGTCGTTTGCTTTATCGAAGCTTATCGGTTTTAGGAAGTCCCATTTATTATGGGGTACAGACCTAAACAGAGAATTCTCAACAGAGGAATCTAAAATGGCTGAAAGACACTTAAGGAAATGCTCAACATCCTTAGTTATCAGAGAAATGCAAATCAAAACAACTCTGAGATTCCATCTGTAAGAATGGCCAAGATCAAAAACACTGATGACAACTTATGCTGGAAAGGATGTGAAGTAAAAGGAACACTGCTGCATTGCTGGTGGGAGTGCAAACTGGTACAGCCCCTTTGTGTATTGGTATGGCAATTTCTCAGAAAATTAGGAAACAACCTTCCTCAAGACCCAGCAATATCACTTTTTGGTATATAAGGATGCTCAATCGTACCACAAGGACTTGTGCTCAACTATGTACATAGCAACATTGTTTGTCATAGCCAGAACCAGGAAACAACCTAAATGCCCCTTGACAGAAGAATGGATAAGGAAATGTGGTACATTTACACAATGGAGTACTACACCACAGAGAAAAATAATAACATCTTGAAATTTGCAGGCAAATGGATGGATCTAGAAAACATCACATTGAGTAAGGTAACCCAGACACAGAAAGACAATTATCACATGTACTCACTCATTAGTGGCTTTTAGACATAAAGCAAAGAAAACCAGCCTATAATTCTGAATCCCAGAGAACCTAGACAACAATGAGGACCCTAAGAGAGACATATGTGGATCTAATCTACATGGGAAGTAGAAAAAGACAAGATCTCCTAAGTAAATTGGGAGCATGAGGACCATGGGAAAGGGTAGAATCATCTTGTTTAAGATTATAAACGTAGAGCTTTTGATGCTGGGATAGTAAAGGTTTTCACAATTGCAATGTGCTTGCGTTCTTCTATTTTAAGCATTTGTTTTTCTAAATTCTTATGTGATTTCAGCCGGGGTTACTGCAGAACAATGGATCCATTCTTGGTGTAACTCTGGCCACTGTTTCTCCAGGATTTCTTTGCTCATGATTTCTATTGGAACATTGAATCTATCAGCTCACACTATAGTGCACTCAACACAGTCAATGATCATGACTGAACATCAGATCTTTTCTGTAGAACTGAGCCCTTTCCAGCTATAGTTATCAGCATTAATTTGTATCTAAATGTAAAAAAGTACAACATATAGCTCAGTTGCTTCTTTCCATCACCAGGAAACAGATGCATAAAACTGTGAAAATGAGATATCAAGTCTCTGATGACTTCATAATCCAATTTAGCCTGTTACATTTTGTAAGGCAAATTAACAGGGAGAAGTACACATTTTTCTTTATTGTAATCCTTTTTCAACATTCAATTAGAGCATAGAGGTATTTGGTCCAAATCACTTAGCAATGGGCAATCTTTAGAATTTTCTATCAAGAAGCCCTCTTGATAAAAGTTTTTGTGTTAACTGTCAACTTGAATCTGTTGGTCAACACTAGTTTCCATTGCTCCTTTGGAAAGGCCAGTACATTTTATATTCAAAAGCTAGTGTTGGATTTAATTATTCCTGCAGATACTATACATCAATATCACTTTAATTATGGAAGTCTAAAATATCTTGAATACAAATCTACTTAGAACACTCTGGGATTTGTAAATGACGCAAGTATCTTTAGGAATGCTTTTCCCTCTTTTTTCTTTTTCAGTAAAATGGGGCCTTATATATCTTCTGAAGGTAAACATTCTTTTCTCTTTACCTGTGAGTTTGTAACTGCCCCTAAGTAGCTACCTCAACTCTGTCATAAGGAAGAACTCGTAGTTCCTTTTTCATAATAGAAAGAGATACTAGTTTAAAATTGAATTATCAGGGTTATTCCAATTTCTAACCCTCCTTAAAAGAACAGTCCAGATGTGAACTTGCTGTTCGAGGTAGTAAAAAACTAACCTGGAAGTCATAATGTTCTTGCATCAGTGTCTGGTGTGCTGTCAGTGAGTGGGCAACCATGCCTGGCTTCAATGCAACTATTATCATATTTGTTATTGTAATGCATTTTTGAGTCTTCTAGTATTTTAGACATCATTTTCCATCACAGAATTGTTAAAACTGACTAGAAAATAAGAAATTAAAATTATAATATTTTCCCATTGTAGTATCATAATGAACTGAATTTACTTACAGCATATTTAAGAGATAGCAAGATATATATATATATATATATATAAAGAAATAATATATTAACACTAGTTAGATATTGCCAAATATACTGAACTATAACGTTAAATAATTATCTTTTACATCAAACTCAGCATACTTACTGGGAATCTGGATTGTATATGTAAAAGTAGAATATTTTTAAAAAGAATTGCTTGTCAATAATGTGTACGTTAGAAAAGCAAATATTTCTTTATTTTCAAGATAATCTAAAAGGTAATATTGCCTTGTACTAAGAGTAAATAAAGCTACCAAATCTGTTACATCCAAGAAGTAGATTGCTCAATAAAATTAGATTAAACATAGATTTGTCAGCATATATATTAATCACATGTATTTTGATTATTCATTGTCATTGCTAAAGTTATGGTTCAAAGGTAGAGCAGGATATCATTTGATGACTTGAAATATATTAGAATAATAAAGTTTTATTAGTATCAATAGAGCATTAATGTTGAAATACGTCAAACAAATTATCACTCTACCAATAACTAAATATGAATTTAAGCTCATTTATTTCATGAATTATTTAATCTTTCATAAAAACTATAATGCATTTAATTTAAAATTATACAATGTTGATATATGTGGAATTTACAGTATTTTTACATATATACTTTTGTTTCTATAAACACTGCTGCTGATTTAACACCGTGCCACATTATGATATTGTATTTCAATACACACATAAGAACTGCTTCTCTCATTCACCATTAAAAAAGTTCCTGTTCTTATTTCTCACAATATAAACAAAGGGATTTAACATTTATAAAATTAAATTTATAAAATGTTTCATGTTGTTTTATTACAAACATTTTTGGAAGGTAAAAACAAATAAAAAAGTTAGTTGTACCTGTGTGTGAAGATTCAATATTATAATTCGAGTCACATGTAGTTACACAATATATATATAGTGTATGAGTATTGCATATATTAATTATACATTATACATATAATGTATATGTATTCAAAATCACTGTTGCATTGAATTATCCCTGTAGATACTATTCATCAATATATTTAAATTATAAAACTTTCAAGTATCTTAAAAATAAATCTATTCAGAACACTCTATAAGTTGTAAGCAAAATAAAATGTACCTCTAGCAATGTTTTCTCTTTTTTCCTTTTCAGTGAAATGGTGCCTTATAGCTCCCCTGATGGGGAAAATTTTTGCTTTATAGGAAATATAATATAATATATATATATATATATAGTACAGAGTTTTGCTTTAACACACATATATATGTATATATGTATATGCTCACTGGTAATACATTATGTATTATATAACACATATAGTGCATTAAATATATTATATATTATATGAGATGCATGATATATAATATACATTATATAACATGTGATGCATGTAATTTATGATACATTGCTAGTAGCATATTATATACATAGTATATATTATGTAATATATAATAATAGATAAATATATTACCAATGAATATATAAATATATATTAAAGCAAAATTCTATTGGTAATATTGGTATATAAAGTTTTACTTTAACACAATACCAAACAGGATGACAGACTCTACACTATATTGAAGGATAGATATTTTGTACAAGTTATGGCCAAGAAGGGAAATAGAAACACACAGTAATTTTCATTGTTTTTCATATATTGAGTTTAGAAAGTTTGGAAAATATATGCTCTTGTGAAAACACTTCTAAGAGACTCCCATGGCCTTGTACTAGGTCTACTCAAGTAGGAATAGGTTTGTGGTAATCATTAATGTATAAATTACCAAATCAACAGCTGTGCATTTTGTCATCCTGAAAAATTTTAAACACTTCCATGACAATACAGAAACAGGTACAATTCCTCATATTGTACTGTAATTAAAGTTTAAGATCATTTGAGCTTCTATCTGTGCTTATCTAAACTACTTATTTATATTGTTACATGAATATATACTAATTGCTACTGGAATTGTAAAGTTTAGAATGCTAACTATACTAAATAAGATAATATCAACATGTGATGCTAGTGTGATAATAATAATAGAAGCGCCCCTCTAACATTTCTGCTGAATATTTCTTGTAACTTCACCACTGAGCTGCATGCGTTCCACCTGTGGAATGTGATTGATATATAGTTCCTTTGCCACTATTAAATACACTAGCCATTGTTGTTCAAGGAGATGTTCTTTATAGCTTCACTCTCAATAGTACATTTTCAGATCCTTACTTCCAAACCAGATGACCTCACATTTGTCATTCAGCCTAAGTTTTCTAACAAAAGTTAGTTTTATGCACTATTACACACATACTAAAAATGACAGCCTTGGAATACAGATAAACATTAACTAAATTTTCATTGGTGATATGAATGAATAATATCCTCTTACAATTTTATAGAAAGAATTAAGGAACCTACCTAGAATAGATGCATCTTAAGTGTGACTTCCTTTATTAGCAGATGAAAACAATAAGCATGAATTTTCTAAGCCAGAAGTAATGACAGATAATGGTGCATGAAGATTTATTTTACTCAACCTTGGGTACTTTCTTATTCTTTTATCAAATTTAGGAAATAATACAAATCAGCCATAGCACTTTAAAGTGAAACAAACACAACTGTATAGACAGAAGGGGGAACACAGCCTATCTTTTGAGAGACTATTAATCAAGTTGTTGCCTTGACAGTGTCAGATATGGATTTAGAAAACAACATTTTGAAAAACTCAAGTATAATCCTTTGGGAGGAAGCTTAGCAATACAGTATAGACACAGTCGCTTCAGCTATCATTCATATTAGGTGGGAAATGATGTGGAAGAGGGGTAAACAAGACTTCAATAGCTCAAATCTTAGAGACAGAATACAGTGATGGAAATGACACCTGTGAGAGTTAATGGAATACAAAGACATCTCTATTGTGGAAACACTCCAGCAAAGAGATGGAATCCAGTGTCACAGTCGTGCTATCAAAAGGCAATTTTCAAAGCAGTCAGCAAATCATATACCTCAATTTTATTCTCAAATATTGGAGTTGTGAGCACTGGTCAACATATAAGATTGTCAGAAACAATTCTCCCCAGAACGTCCTGGCACAGGCAGATCATGCTTCTCAATAAGCTCCTTTAAGCATGTAGACTCATCTTTTGGCCTCACTACTTAATGCTCATTGGAAATAGAACAGTGTAACTCAGATAGGGTCTGAAGACATTAAAATACCATGTACTATGCGGCCTTTCCCAAATGATACCGATGCTGCCATCAGTATTGATGTTTTAAAAATTTCTGTATTTCTCTTTGTACTTAGGAATGAATGGTGAGCTTGTTCCTGATGTCACTGATACCATTAAGGGTTATTGAATTTTTTAAACTTCATTGTTCTATGTTAATTGGGGAAACATTTTCTCTCTAAACACCAATGTCTTAGGCTTCATCTTTACTTTACTTCAGTCATTAACACTAAGAGTTGTTGCCTTATGTTAAATTATGAATACAGGCTATATATACATGAAAATGTTTTAAGTAAGATACTTGAAAACATTAGAGTATATTGGATGAGGAATATATATATATATAAATATATATATATATACACACACATATATAAACATGTTCATGTTTGTATGTATATATATATATAAACATGAACGCAGTGAGATGAAAATAATATATAATTTGTATGTTCACTTCACAGACAAAGTTTAGATGGTTCTTTAGCTTCTCTCCTGAAAACTAGAACCATAAACTATATAGTTTTGTTTTTTTATTTCACAACAAGCTTGGGAAATCCAGTAGAACAACAATCAGTGCAGGTTACAAATCTAGATTTAAAACTTCCTCTATCTTTGTTTACATTCTCTAAGAAGTTAAACTATGCCCTGCTTATATTTCATTCTATTTTTCAAATGCATATCGATACTTATCTACTATTTTATTTTCAAATTATTGAAAGAAATCATATTGTTTTTAGTTTTAATTATTTGTGTATTTATGTCTGCATCATTGTTGAATAGAAGAAGACATGATTTGACATTTGATGTGCTTTGGATATGTAGGGCTATTCTCTCAGCAGTCTAAACATAGGATACTGAGATGGCAACCCCTTTATTGCTTCACAATAGGGGAGTGTTACTTGATTTTAAGACATTTTGGCTGTATCCCCACTATGACACTCATTGCCCCTGTTTACCACATTATTGTATGTTGATGGGGTTTTGTCCTGTCCAGTTCCCGAAGTAGTTAAGTCCCAAAGAAATCACACAGAGGTTTACATTAATTATAAACTGATTGGCCCATTAGCTCAGGCTTCTTATTAACTCTTATAACTTATATTAGCCCATTATTCCTGTCTATGTTAGCCACATGGCTCAGTACCTTTTTTGCTGAGGCAGTCACATCTTGCTTTCTCAGTAGCCAGGTAAGGAATGCGTCCTCTTCCCAGAATTCTCCTGTTTTCATTGTCCCGCCTCTACTTCCTGCCTGGCTACTGGCCAATCAGCATTTATTTAAAATATAATTGATAAGATACAGACCATTGTCCCATAGCAATTGTATTTTTATATCTATCTACCTATCTATCTATCTATCTATCTATCTATCTATCTATCATCTATCTATCTATCTATCTATCTATCTATCTATCTATCTATCTGCACATATCTCTATCTGTCTATCTATCTGTCTGTCTATCTATCTATCATCTATCTAGCAATATATATACATATATTGATTTTATCATAACTTACTATTAACATAATGGCTTCTTCAGGTTTTTCTATGCTATTTTTATTTAATTATTATTATTTTAGTGAATTTTAGTTCTGTTTTGTTATAGGAATGTGCCTCAGTAGACAAAACAGTGAGATTCATTATGACATTTTCTTACATGGATAGTCTTTACTTTGCACGATCAAATACATCTTTATTATCCACCTTTATCCCATTACTCTGTTTTTAATTCATAAAAGACAATATATTCTAATATATAAAATACAACAGTTCTAGATGTTGAGTGAATCCAATGTGATGTTGTAATCCATGCATACATTGTGTGATATTCAAATAGGTTGAACATGTTCTTCTCAGTAATTACTTCTTCGTGGAGACATCTTTCACTTACTCTTCTTTCTGTCTGTTCGAAATGTACCATACATTCTTATTATTTGTGCTCACCCTATTATGCAATAGCACATACAAACATCCTATTACTGTCTGAATCCTATTTAGTACTCATTGATTAATCTCCCCAATCCTTCCTTACAACTCCGATCTTTAGCTTCCAGTAAATCCCCATTTTACTCTTATCTTCTGTAAATTTTTGCAGCTCATAGGGTGCTTGCATTCCTGTACCTGGGTTATTTTACTGAACATAATAAAAAGTTCCATTCATGTTTGTCAGTGGTGACATGTTGTTGTTTTTATGGCTCAAGGATTCCTTTGTGTATATGTCCACATTTTTTTCATTAATCAATCAATGCACCCTTAAATTGTTTTCATTTAATTACTTTTTGGTGCATGGTGTATGTGTACAGTGTTAATGAGGGAGGTTGTGGGTACTCATGTAGAGATCAGATGATACCCCTGGATGTTGATCCTTACCATCTGCCTTTTTAAGATAAGGTAGTTTACTAACTGCTGTATATGTAAGACTAGCTGGCCTGAGAGTCAATTATTCCCCTTCATCTGCCTCTCATCTCTACTTGTGAGTTTACTCACATAACTGATACTTGCCTACTGCATTTAGCTTCTTTCTGGGTTCTGAGGATTGAGCTAGCTGGTCATTTTTGTTCCATAAGCAACTTCCTCCTAAATCATCTCATAACTCATCTGCTTTTACTTTTACTACTTTATATAGATATGGGGAAGATACCTCTTTTATATCTATCTATCTATCTATCTATCTATCTATCTATCTATCTATCTATCTATCTATCTATCTTCTTTGGATATATAACTAGGAGTGCCCTAATTCACAATCTTATCTTTATTGTTCAGGTTTTAGATGCTATGACCAATTAATCACCCATAAAAAGCAACTTAAAGAATAAAAGAATCATTTTGAACTCACTGTTTCAAAAGGTTGTGTGATGCTATTCCTGGGAAAATATGAACAAATATAAATTTATACAGTGGAATGTTATCCAGCTGTTAAGAAAAAATGAAATTACTAAATTTGCGAGAATGGATAGAGTTAGAAACAATTATTCAGAATGAGGTAACCCAGTCCTGGAAAGACAAACATTGCATTTTTTCCCCTTAAAAGTAGAAGTAGGGTTTTAAGCTTAGGATATGAGTGTTATATCCACAAAATACATCGTGAGTATGTGACCAGGTGGGTGGAAGTGATTATTTAAGCAAAGGGAAGAGATTGCAGTCTTTTGAAGGGATAAAGTGGAAATTAGTGCAGATCAGTTAAGTGGTATGTGGGATTAGAGTACAGAGTAGAGGGAGGGAGGGATAACTAACCCTAAGTGCCTTTCCAAATGCCACCTGGAGGCCTACTAATATAGAAGCTTTCTAAAACTTGTACATTTGTAAAGGAGTTTAAATAGAGGTACTATATAATGGGGGAAATGATCCCCCAACTACATACTTATTATGCCAAAATATCCACAGGACCAGTAACATATATCCTTTTGTGTTGTTATTCAAATGGGTTCCATAGTTCTTCAAATGTTGCTTATTCTCTAAAACATGATGGTAAGACCCTATTGTTAAAGACATGACATGCTTAAATTGTTGAATGTTGAGAGACCAAGTTGATACTCTGCTTTAAGAATCAATTCTCCTGACTAGCATTCATAGTATTTTGAAGTGCTATACATATTACCAGGGGGAGAAAGGCAATCATTGATCTCACTTAGCTAAGAACCCTGAAAGCTACAATAGCTACCTGTCAGCAAGATACGCCCACTGGTGTGATAGTGGCACAAATATAATGGGGTTTCCAACCACTTTCTGCATGGTTCCTTAAAGCTTGATCCATAAGATGAAACCACACCTGATACTGTTAATTCGACAAAGAATCTGAGACTAGATAAAGTCACGTGCCTTGCGGGAAACTGCTACTACTGTATGCTAAATAAGTATACCAATAAAATGATTTCTAATAAACATTGCCACATCTCTAGATTAGTGGATCACTCAAAGTTTATCAGAGAAATACCTTGTAGTAGATGAGAACTAACACATAGACCCATGCTAGAAAATGAGCAGAGGATGAGCTACTTTGGGGCACTCAGTCCCAAATAGATGTCTTCTTCACACTCTTCCTCTCAAGGGTCAGGGATCCATGTGGAGGAGGGGGAGAAAGGTTGTGTGAGCCAGAAGTGTTTGAGGACCTTTAAGGAAAGAGCGTTTTCCTTATACAACAAGGTTTGTGCATGTATTAGCTTTCAGATACTGTGACAGCACAACCCAAGATCTGCACAAACTCGAGACCTGAAAATCTCAGAATGGAGAAAGGAAAGTGTGCAGAAAGTCTCACACCTAGCCAAGAAGCTATTTGTAGTTTATGTATTAGTCCTTAACTAAATGTAAAAGAAAATAAGGCCAAATTCATATTTTTATTGTTGCTGAAATATTGTCATTACTCATTACAGGTTCTGTTACTTTCCTCATTTCATTAGTTAAAATAGTCAAAGTATAATCAAAGAAGCAGAATCCTATTGACACATATAAGGAACTTATTATGAGAATTTGACTTATACACTTGTGGATATTAGTTGAAGCTTATATAAATTGCTCTGTTGTTTTGTGTTTGGTGTTGAAGCACAGAGCCCAGGGACCAGACAGACGGAGATGAAACTAAACATAATAATAGCTACAAGCTGGACCACATATAAACAAACTGAACTTAGAAAATAGAGAAAGTAAAAAGCCAAGAGGTAAATGGTAGGTGGGATAATTTAAGAAGAGATGGGAAGAAACAACCCAAGCTAAGGCCAGGCATTCATAAGTAAGAAAACATCTCTGTGTGTGGTTATTTGGGAGCTGGGTGGCAGACCCCCAAAGATCAAAAAGTTAAGGGCAAAAGAGTAAAAAATAGCCAACAACATTAATATGCTAGTTTACCAGTTGTCTTCTTCCTCTGGATATGCCTGTTTATATTCTTTACTCTTTTTTGTTAGGTAATTCTTTGTTTACTGTTTTGAAGAAGATACTCATGCATACATGATTATTTTCAATCTTTTGTTGATAACCATTAGGAATTTTGGTTTTGTGATATTATCAATGTATTATTTAGGACTGTAATTCTCAACATTTCTAAGGCTGAGACCTTTTAATATACAATACTTCATGTTGTAGTTGACCCCCAACCCTAAAATTATTTTTGTGGCAACTTAATAACAATAGTTTTGGTACTGTTTTTGATCATGATGTAAATATCTGATATTTCTGATGGTCTTAGATGACCCCTGAGAAAGGGTTGGTCAAGCTCAGAGGTGTCGCAATTCACAGATTGAGAGACACTATTGTTGAACATTGTAATTTAACTTCTAAACACTGAGGATATTTTAAGAAATTTGCTAGTCTGTTCCAATTTAATTTCTGTTTGATAACAGAATATATTCTGTGTAAATTCAACCTGTTGAAAAATTCTGGGATTTGCTTTATGACTAATTATGATTATGATTAATTCTGGTAAAGATTCCATGTGTATTTAAGAACACTATGTTTTTGGGGCTATGAGATATGAACCAGTGCATAAAAACACTTTCTGCTTTGCCATTTTGGGTAGATACTCAGAGCACTCTTCATCTTATTGCAAAGATACTGGCTCATCTTTGTTTATTTCTACTATAGCCAGGAATTGAAAACAGCCTAGATATTCATAGTAGAAGAATGGATAAAGAAAATGTGGTACTTTTACACAATGGAATAATACTCAGCTTAAAATAAACAAATTATAAATTTTACAGGTAAATAGGTGGGGCTAGAAAAAAAATCATTCTGAGTAATATAACTCAGGCACCAAAACCTAAAATGTATTCTTGTATATGTGGATATTATCTGTTAAGTCTTTAATAGTCATCCTACAATCCATATAACCGGAGAGTTAGGTACAGAGTAAAGGGTTGGGGTGTGGGGAAAAGAGTCTCCTGATGACGGGGAAGTAGAATATCATTTAATCATTCATTCATTTATGCCCTGGAAATGCTTAAGCATACATCGGAAACCAGTTTATGGCAGTTCTCCAGTTGTTCCTATTCTGGCACAGTCCTACATGGTTGTGTTTCTGTCATACCCAAGGTTCCACAGTCTTCCTTTATGCTGTCTATTCAGCGCTTTTTGGACCTTCCTCTTCACCTTATCCTGTGTACATGGATGGGACGGGGGAGGGAAATAGAACATATAGTTATGGATACATGGAGGGTCTGGAATGAGAGGATTCAACAGGTAGGGTAAGGAAGAGAATATAATGAGGGATAACTAAACTAAGAGCCATTTGAGGGTTCATATGGAAACTCAATACAGAAGAAGATTCTTAAAATCTTACAATGGGTATAAGCCATAGCTAGACACCTATTGCCAACAAATGAAACCTCCAGTGCCATGAACTGGTTACATCTACTTGAGTCGTTGGCCAAATACTACCGTTCTGCTAAAGACATATACCAACAAAATGATTCCTACTGACATTTGATATGTTTGTAGGTCAGTGTATTGCTAAGCCATCATCAGAGAAGATTCCTCCTGCAGTGGATAGGGAAAATTGCAGAGACACACAATTGGACAATGTGCAGAGAGTGAGGGACCTTGAAACATTCATTCCTAAATGGGAGGTCTCCATCTAATCCCTCCCCTCAGGGATCAGGGAAGTCTGCAGAGGAGGAGGCAGAAAGATTCTAAGAGTCAGTGGAGATAGAAGATATGGAGCCTTCTAGACAAAATAGGACTGATGTACATGAATTCATAGAAACTAGGCAGCATGCACATGACCTGCACAAATATAAGCCAGGTGGGGTCTGGTACTAAGAGGGGAAGTGGAAACAAGAATGCATCCCAACTCAGAAGCTATCTCCAATTAATGAACACAAAAGAAAAATAGTTTTCTCTAAGAGCGTAACACTGGGTATACGAACTACACTTAAGGCAGGCCCCTTTCTCAGCAGTATATGGCCAAGTCAATGGTATTTTTGGAGATACTTTTTCTCATAACGCTTTTATTTGGCATTTTTTCCTTATAGGCCTTTTGCTTATATATGTTGGTCTCTGATTTTGTGCTCTCATAAGATTTCTGTGTGCATGAATGTGTTTCTGTGTACCTGCATGTATTTTTTAGCCTCTTCTATTTATTTGTTTTATCTTGTTCTTGTTTGTTTTTATTACATCTTATTTTATTTTAGATGCCTGTTTTTTTTCTAATGAGAGATAAGAAGATAAGTTGTGGGTTTGGGTTGGTGGGGAGTTGGTGAGGATATGGAAAAAGTTGGAGGAGGTTAAAACATAATTCATTGAATGACAAAAAGTTATTTTCAATAAAAATGGAAAACAATAATGGAAAGGACTAATATCTTCATAACATTGAGTCTTTCTATCCTAGAGTAGGGCACACAAATTTTCTTTGGTCATTAGAAGCTCTTTCATTTCTGATTATACATAGATTTTGGAACAAATGTTTAATCTTAAAATATAAAATAGACTTGCTTCTCTTTTAGGGGTTATGATTTTGTTTCCCAGCATCCTCATTTGGTGGTTCACAATTGCCTGCAACTTCAGTCCCAGGGAATCCAATGCCTTCTTTTGACTGTGTAAGCACCTGCATGCCACTTTATACACACATAGACGCGCACGCACGCACACACACACGCACGCACACACGCACTTACCCTACTGAATTTCTCCTAGGCCTCTGATTTTTGGTCTTAAATATAAAAGCTCTAGAACATTATTTTATGCCTTGTTATATTTTACAATAATTTTTATTTGTTAATATTTGTGCTACTTCTTTGTTCCCGATATAGTAGCATTTTTCATCTCTAGTTATAATAATTCCTGTATCTGCTGTGCTCTCTGTTCTCATTATTCATTGACATTACTTTATATCTTTACTGATTGAGGACTTTTCACTTTTAAAGTGACTGGTATATGTTTTACTGCTCATTGATTCCAGTTTTGAGTCTATAAAATGAAAATGCTAAGTCATTTTAACTGAAGATTGTTATTCTTGACATTTGTTTTAACTTATTCTACTTGAGGTTAAAAATATCTAAACTTCTTATGGTCTTTGGATTTTGCTTTTTAAAGTTGATTTCGAATGAGATGATTTTTTTTTTTTTTTGGTTTTTCAAGACAGGGTTTCTCTGTAACTTTTTAGCCTTTCCTGGAACTAGCTCTTGTAGACCAGGCTGGTCTCAAACTCACAGAGATCCGTCTGCCTCTGCCTCCCAAGTGCTGGGCTTAAAGGCATTCACCACTGCTGCCTGGCAATCAGATGATCTTTTATGAGCCCTCATTTACTGTGTTCTGAGGCTGTTTTTACTTATGGTAAATTTTCACTAACAGAAAATTTAATTTTTGTGAAATTAATGTCTGAATACTTTAAATTGTTAGTTTCTCATTTATTTCATGCATAAGGTATTCTTGACCATATATTTTTTATTTTGCCATTATATTTATGAACAGATATAGATTTTAATTGAATCCTAGATTAGGCTTTTTACTTTTGTGTTCTTAGGTAACTTATATAGCAAACGTTTCTCAAGTTTTTCCTATTCTTACACTAAAATAGGCCATAATAGTTCCAAAATGTTAAAAATATTATCAACAGTAAATGTAACTGATGAATTTTGTGCTGTTCTAAAGTAGTGGATAATTTCCTTGACAGAACTCTTTACTGCTTCAGAATGAATTTTTTCAATGTTGCTTTCTCATTGATCTTCAACAAGTGGGTACTATTTTCATTATTAGAACTAATTTTCAATAGTAATTACTTATAATCTGAAGACAATTCCAGCTGTGTTGATAAGTTTTCCATTGTTATATATGTTTGTTATCTTCACAATTATAAGTCAAAGGTTGTTTGTCTTCTATTGTGTTTTTTTTAAAGTGAGTTTAACCATCATTTGAAATGACCCATTATTTTATTTAGGAAATTAGATTTTAAGGTTTAAACATCAGGATTTTACAAAATATTCTTCATTGTGATAACAATGTAGTTATTATGAAAAAAGAAAACCAATTCAGTAACGCTTATCTCGTTGTTTTCTCATGAAAGTGGCTCAAATTAAGATATCTATTAAAGTTTGTGTTTGGTCCTATAATTAGAAACAGGATGGAACAGATGGCTTCCTATTTAAAATTCTGATTTATGAAGGAAACTACATGTACTGAAGGACCTTAGCTGTAACATTTCAGCACTTTTAGATATTAAAAATATATTGCATTTTGCAGTCTTGGTAACAGCTTCTGCCAAAAGAAAATGATTAACTGGAGAAAGTTTAACAACTTTATAAAGTTTTGGCACGCTGGAGTCACCAAAATAAACTATTGGGAAAACAATGAAGAGTTAAAATCCCTCAAGGTAAAATGAAAGACATAACAATTGTCCCTCAAAGTTTAAACAAAGTCACAGCAAGAGTAACTGTACCAGCAAGCTCTGCAGTCTGGTTGACCTCAATTTGGTTTGCCATATATTCAAGTGAACTAGAGGTTAGTTATATTAACATTAATCTAATTAATTTAGAAACCCTCAAATTTAAACACTACCATAATCGTTTTTAAAAAGAAAGAAAAACAATATAATGTGAAGTAGTTTTTCCAAGGTTATGCACTAGGAAGCAAGAGGCATAAAGGACAGGTGTTTGAAGTTAATGGAAAGTCCTGAGTACAGTTGGGATCTACTCTGTCTGCCCATGATGGGACACCAATTTGCAAAGGGTGAATTGCTAGGTTCTTGTATGAACTGAGAATTGCATTGGCATGTGCCTCACTGAGCGGGCAGATGCTCACAGTGAATAATTTTGACAAACATCCATTGTATAGAGGGTGTGCGAAGTGTGGTCAATGCGACAATACACAGAATCAAGCATTGACTCAGACCTGGGCCAGTGAGTGCCAGGCTCATGTTGCCAAACATGCTATTAGTTTTCTTATCATAAAGAATGCAACACATTTTCACATTGTCCTTCCTTTTAAAAAACAGCTTGGCAGATTTTCTCATTATATAGTACATAATATTCTGTAAATATGTTCAGATTTTATAAACAACACATGCTTACCCAAATGTTTGAGAAAAGAAAGAAGCATAACCATTATTTAATTATATCATAAAGCCATTTTTTGGCTCAACACTTCCCCCTCTAAATTAAGATAATCCTTAAATGTATTTTTTAGTCTTTTAGCACTATATTTCAAATAAATGTAAGATTGTTAAAACTAACTGTGAAAAAATTAACAGCATAAACAAGCACAAAGAAGAAATGCTTTGCTAGGTGTATTAATGCTGTCTTCCACTATAAATGCTATTTTATATCTTACCAATATTTATATGCTTATAATTGCAGTATTTTGAAATTTACCACATAAAAAGTTAATGGTCTTATTGTATTAGTTTGCATCATCAGCATTTCGTTCCCCTAATTGCAGTTATTAAAATTTATAAAGCTGTTAGAAAGAGCTATTTGTGTAAACACCTTGGTCCACAGTGTTGGGCATCGAAATGATATCATAGCTAGGGTGGAGTGCGTTCAGCCTAATGAATCTAAGAACACTACACTAATTTTTAAAATGAGAGAGAAAATACACAGTGCTTTCCCAAGCTTGTGCACGAGGAAGCAAGAGCCAGGAAGAAGGGTGCTTGGAGTTGCTGAAAACCCTCATTTCAGTTTGGGTCTCCATTCTTACTTTAGAATGAAATATCACACAGTGATTGGCTGATGCTGCCAGACATTCTTTATTTTGCCATCAAATAACATCACAAGTGACGTTTGAGAAATTTGTGGTCATGTTTTCTGTTTACATTGAATTTAAAGATCTTTTTAAAATTTTAACATTGATTGCTGTTTCATATATTAGCCTTTAAAGTGATATTTTAGTCAGATTAAACCATTCTAAAGTCTTAATTAGCCATCTTTTCTGTATGATGATTTGCTTTGTAATCTGTAAACTCTGGACTTTGGCATTGGTTTATTTTCAATGTAAGATTCTGGACATAGGGAGTAGTTATGCAAAGAATGGTGTCAGAGCAGACCTGAAGATCCATGGACTCTTATATAGAGTCCAGGTTGACAGGGTGCAGCAGCACAAGCTACATGGATTTAAATATTTTTTTCTCTTAGCATTTGTATAACTTTGACTTTTTGTGTCAGTTTTCTCATAGGATGCTCCAGTGACTATCCAGCTGTATGACATTTCATAATTTACTTTCGTTTATATTATCCATTTAATGAGACAGTATTTTCCTGGTTTCCTTAACTAATTTATGCATGGTATTGATTGGCCTATTGGGAATTCATATAGGTGTACACATATAGTGTGTACCTTAGTTTATTCAATGCTGACAGAAGAAAATTTTATTCATCGGGAAATTCAATGTGGTTAGAAATAAACCTGGTACATAGTTCTGGTGGCTAGGAAGCATAAGATCAAGAGAAGATATCTTGTGGGGTTTTTTTCCTTCCTCTCACTGGCGACATGGTTGGGGAGAATGGAGGGAGACTGAGTCCCAAGGAGTTTTCCTGGAAGCAGACTCTGGAGACCAGCATTGAGGTACTGATCTGGTTTAATGTGTATGTTCATGTTCACTGGCATGGATGCAAACATTATCAAATCTGCTAAGGTCTTAACAAGTTATGGTCCAATGAGTTCAAATGACTGTCAGCCCGGGTTATGTGAGGGTGGTAAGGGGGTAGTATGTCCAGGCAGTTTGTCTGCGTACAAAGGGCAGGAAGCAGCCAATGCCCTTGACTTTGGCGCTAAATTAGAGGGTCTCCAGTTCACTGGGACTCCAAGATTCCAGTATGAGTCATCTAGTGTTTCAGAGACTCAGGTCTACTCAAATAGCTGCAGGAGGTGGTGGTGCCTCTCATGTTCCCCGTCTTTTAGTGACACCATCTAAACAGAGACCTACCCCTCAACATCTGCTGAAGAACTTGCAGCATTGACCATGGCAGAAGGCATCTGTTAATGGTTTGTATGTGAAACTTCCCCTCTGATTCGTGTGTTTGAATACATGAGCTGCAGACTGTGGTGCTGTTTTGGAATGTTGCAGAAATTTTATTACCTGGGGTCTGATCATGGAAACAGCTATCTGGTTGGTAGGTCTTTAATGATTTTAGCTGGGCCTTAGTTCTGGCCTAACTTCTCTGTTTCCTGATTGGCAGAGATATAAGTGAGCAGAGTCATCATCTTCCTGCAGCCATGGTAACAAGCCTCCAGGACAGACTGTTCTATCCCAGGCCATGAATCAAAACATTCCTTCCTAAGAGTTTCTTTAAGTTATTTTAACAGTATTGAGAAAAGCTAATAAATCTAGAAACAAATGGGTAAGAGAAAGGACAACAAAGAAACACATCCTTGAGAGAATAAACACATTCTTTCTGTGAGGCAGATTCCTCATGAACTTTTCACCTCTCAAAGATGCAGAACTAGAGGCTGTTGAACTGGGCACACGGTTTCAAACACTGAATTTGGGAAAACTCTTTAAGCTATATCAGTGATAATTTAAATATTATTTTGAGGAAAAATTAATTGTATATCTAAAATATTTAGAAGAACACTCCTTTGGCCACAATCAGCCCTTAGTAGTTTCGCACTGGTTGCCCTTAGATATGATAGTATGAAAACTGCCATAATACACTCTGGGAAAGAGTCACCCTAATTGCACGTGATCTAAGCTAACAATCTGATTCTTCTTCTTCTTCTTCTTCTTCTTCTTCTTCTTCTTCTTCTTCTTCTTCTTCTTCTTCTTCTTCTTCTTCTTTTTTAATAAATGCAGTTCTAGGACTGTTACACAGAGAAACCCTTTCTCGAAAAACAAAATGAAGAAAAAGAGAAGAAAGAAAAAAAGGCAGGTAGACAGAAAGGAAGAAAAGAAAAGAAAGAAAGAAAGACAGAAAGAAAGAGAAAGAAAATTACAGGACAAATAAGTTCCAAATGCTGGGTTTGAGATGTATGTTGTCTTAAACTTCACAAAATTTAATTGCCAGAACTGTGCCTTTGTTTCCATATAATTGAGTACGAGGTTGAACTGAGACCGGTCAGTACGGCAGTACGGTGAGAAATGGGCAGCCAGCTCTCCATTGCTCCACACAGACACACAGGAGCAAATTCAGGTTAGCTACATTTTTTTAAATTAAAACAAAAGTAATAAGTACGATATTTATCAAACTGCACAAGAATTAATTTTAAGTAACAACCAAAGCTGCAAATATTATCAGAGTCTCATTTATAAACAGAAGGTCAGAAAAGCATAGTAAATGCAGGGAATTCATGCAATGAATTGGCTTGGTAATAAATTAATGATTATAAAGACAGATGCATAAAAAATTCCTTGATGTACATATTGTTGAACACACAGATAGCACCTCGTGTCCCTGTCTAGCTTGGAGAACATTGACATAACAAGGAGTACAGAACAGACAGTGTATGCTAATATAATTTACTCTGTCCTCTCAGCTTGTCTGTTATATAATTATTGTCATATATGAAGTTCTAAATATCAAATCAAGATATACATTAACATGAATGCTAAATAATAAAAAAAAGGCTGTTACTAGTCAATTCTTTCCTTACCAAGGCAGGGTGCCTTTTTTCCTAGCTTGGCATGTATCAACTACCACCTGGGTTAATTTTGTATTCCTTGCCAGCTGGCACAGTGGGAACATGGATTCATATTCACGCAGAGGTTGGAAGTCAGGATGATGGGCACAGTTTTACATCAGAGACGGCTGCAGCTTCTTTGTTACTTTCCAGTGGAATCCTCAGGTGACTGCACAGGTGGTTTTATTTTATTTACTTTTACCAACTACTGAGTTAAAAGACTGTGATATTAACAGAAATCTTGCTTTTTTCATTCTTGTTCTTTTCAAAGTATTTTTAAATCGGATCAAACTTTTTCTTATATTTTGATCATATTCTTTCTGCATACCCTCGCCAGCTATTTCCTCCTCCATAGCTATAAAACTTCTTGTATTTTCTCTCTCTAAACCGATCAACAAACAAGCAGAAACACCAAGCCACAAAACAATGACAAAAGCTCACAAAAAAGGAGAGTTTGTTTGGTGTTGCCCAGCTTCCTGAGCACAGGGCCTGCCCTGGACTGTGATTAGTAGACTCAGCTCCACCCCTTTGGAGAAAAGTGATGTCTCCCTTTCCCAGAAAACTGCAATTGTAAATAACTTCTTGGTTAGGGGTAGAACTGGACAATTACCAAGGGTGAGAGAACTTGGAACACTCAACTTTAAATGGGATTTCGTTATCAGACTTTTCCCTTTAGTCCTCAGGGATCTATGTGGAAGAGAAGGCAGAAACATTGTAAGATCAGAGATAATTTACATATGAACTCACAGAGACTGTGACAATATCAGTTTTATATTTTTGCTCACATGTTTGTTAAGTGGGACTTTGTCAATTCCACTCTTGATCTCCAAATGCTTGTGAGTTTTCGGGCTATCTCCCAGAAGCTCATGAATGATTTATTTAGATGAGAATGAATGATGTATCAACATATTACCATAGAATATTAAGAGATTAAACTTAACTGTATCATAAATACACCTGCTTCATTCTTTCCAATTCTTACTAAATAAATCAGCTACCAAAAGAGGAAATTATTAGAAATTCATTCTTTCTGATTCTGTAAGTTATGATCATCTATTCTGCATTTCTGGTTTATTTTTCTAAAGGGATTTGCAATTGATGTTCAAAAAATACCTCTATCTCCAGTATTTGTAAATAGTCTGTTGTTTCCTTTCATCGATGTCATAATCATTTGTCTTCAGAAATGACACTTGTTACGAAAAAGTATGTAGAAAGCTTTGGGCTGAAGATGGCTCAGCGGTTAAAGATGTCCACTGCTTATG
Organism: Ondatra zibethicus; assembly: GCA_004026605.1. Classification (NCBI taxonomy): domain Eukaryota; kingdom Metazoa; phylum Chordata; class Mammalia; order Rodentia; family Cricetidae; genus Ondatra; species Ondatra zibethicus. The sequence goes on from PVIU01012260.1 coordinate 29,322, forward strand.
AGCTGGACTCTGAACACCCATGTAGGTAGTTCACAGCCTTTGTAACTCTAGCTCCAGGAACTCCACCACTCCCTGCTGGCCTCCTCGTGCACTGCACTCAAATAGTACACAGACATACAAGTAGAAAATACATACATCCATGAACACAAAAGTTTAAATTATTGGAGCTTCTTAAACTACAATTGTCATAAAACATTTATGACACCTTTTCTGTACTATATCGCATATCAATTCCTGTCTAGTTGGGGTTTTAGCCTTTTATTCCTGCTGCTTCTTAGTTGACAGCTGGGCACTCCTGGTGGGCTGTCAGATGCAGTGCACAACCATAGATTGCTTTTTCTCAGAGCTCAAGGCTGTCACAAGCTCTGAATCTGGCACCCTGTGTGTTCCATCAGGACCAATTGTTCAAACATATGAGCTAATTGGGAACGTTCAATGTTTAAACCACCGCATGGTAGGATTAGGCATGATTCTAAATTATAACATTATGTTCCCATTGACAATCTCAATTTACTTCATTTGCTACTCTATCCTGTGAACTCTATCTAAAATAAAGTGTTTGGGTTATTTGAGCATAGATAGTCCTTTGTCGAAGTATCTTTGTTTAAAAACAATGATAACAATTGCAACAACAACAACAACAACAACCATAACAAGGACTGTTCTCTATCATTCTTTATTTTATTTACTTGAGACAGGACCTCTCACTGAACCTGGAGCTCTCCAACTTTTGGTTGGGCTGGCTGACAAGTAATTCCCAGCAATCTTTAATCTCTGCCCTGCTCTAAACATTCTCTGTGCTGGGGTTGCAAGCATGTGTGACCATGCTCAAGTTATTAGATTTGAAATGACTATGTAACAAAAATGATATTATATACTTCATTTGTTGCATACCAAATTTTAAATAATAAGCAAGATCATTTGTATTTAGAGCACAAGAAGAACCAAACTTAGAATTTCATTGTTATGGAATATGCCATATTGATTGATATTTCTCATATGGGCACCTTTTGCAAGGATTTGGTTATATTGGAGACAGTTTGAGAACCAGAAGAAACAAATCCTGGAACTGTAACAGCTAATGCCATAAAATTATCAGGGAAAGGTAAGTTGTCAATGTTATGGGCTTTTTATAAAGCTTAAGATGAATCTTAGATTTCCTAGATAATGTTAAGTCCAAAGGTAATGCACTGTGGATGTAAACCTTCATGCATACTGAGATTCTTTTAAATATTTATTTAACGAACTACAGTGTGATATAAAACACATACATTGTAATAATCAAGAAAGAGCCAACAATTTAAATGAAAACTAAGATACTGCCATGTTTAAATTACAAAGCTTTAAAATGTATATATTTTAATGCTGTTGTAGATAGTTTGGAATGATGTTTATTTCTGTCAATGTGTAATTAACATCATAATATGTTTTTTATTGACATGAAGTTGATAATGATGTTGTCATCCCTTTTCTGTTTGATTCACTGAGGGAAATGAACTTCTGGAATAGTAGAAGTTTTCTCTTTGTTTCCATCTAGATGACTCAACATCCTTTGCAATTTATATTATCTATTTCACTATTGGTGGGAAAAGATAGCAATACAAATTCAGCTGATTCTCATTGTATGAATGAGACACATTGTATGCTAAGTGAAGGAGAACACAGGACAAACCTGGGCCTGCCATTCAGGAATTTGGAGTTTAAGAGAAAAGAGATCTTTTAAACATGTTTTGAAAGATACAAGATGCTTAATGTAAGTTCATTTAAAATGATAGTTAATGTGAATGTATTGCTAAAGTTGGGGAGAATTGAAAAATTTGGAAAATATATAAAATATTCGACAAGGTGATATGGGAGAATAAACTAGCCATATTGGAGTAAGAAAACATTTCATTATCACAGACTACATTAGTTACTATTTCTGTAACAAAATGAATGCTGTTAGTCATTGAGACTTTGTGGGCTTCCAGCAATGTGCTGTGTAAATTGTATCTCCAGGTAGTATAGTTAAAAACTACAAGAAAAGAAATATATTAGGATTCTGAACCTTGTATACAAACCCCTTTGAAAATACCTTATTACTCTGTAATTAATATATTTATTTTCCATAATTTAAAAATCATCCAATGAATTAGAATTCCTGAGAAGTAATTAAATGTAAAAAATTTGTTTTTTGTTGATACAGTAAAATTAACAAGAAAAATTTTCTTAATATGCTCCCTAGCTATAGTTTTTATTACTTTCAAAATACATTATGCATTTAATTTGCATTTTCTTCGTTCTTTAGAGAGTTGCATAAGTTTGAACTTTTCCTTCTAATGTTTTCCACATTTATTGTTTAGAAATAATTTATGCATGAGTGTATAATGAATAATTTTGATATATACATACATAAAGTTATAAATACATCTGACTCGTGTATATATGTAAATTTCAAAGTGTTATATCTGCTTTATGGCATTATAATGAAACTCATTAATAACAACTGCCGGAGCAAATTATTAGACTGGGAATTTATTTATTGGGCAAAGAAATATAGTAGGAAAGAAAGAGAAAATATTATTTATGCTTCTCACTAATTTGAAAATGTCAGGTGTAAAATCATAACAAATTATGAAAGTATATATTTAATAATTCATATACAATTTATTTAATAACTGAATAAGGACTCAGTTGGAAGTTTCTGGATGATTATCAGGACTCCTATTTCTGAAACTTTAAAGGTTTTAAAGGTCTAAACTTTGTTACTCTTGCCACCATTCACTATCTTTAAATAATCATTCCTTTGTTCTTGTTTTAAAATGAAATTGTTGCTACAAATGTAACTGATTTATACTATGTTCAACTTTAATAGTGGACAAGTTGGGAATCTTTGCAATTCTACAGTAACTGATTCATTTACATAGTCTGTGTTGTCATCAGCAATAAAGCAAATGCAGTTGGTTTATAAAGTACCCTTATATTAGAAAGTCTCAAAAGAGAAATAGTTATTAGTTACTAGATCTGTTTCTATCATTCATATATTTTTTCACTTATTATGCTGGATACAAACTACTACTCACTTAATATCAATTTATTGAGAAAGGTAAACACAATTAATATGAGATTATCTGTTATAGGAATATCAGTATGCTAAATCTGAAAATATTTAAATGGATATTTACCTATAAGGTAATCGTGTTCTGAATTTCATAACCATTGTCTGATATTTCTTCACTTAACAGATTGTTTTACACATGAAAGATTCTAGGTGCCGGCAATAGAAAATAAATTGAAGCACAGTCTAGGCTGAGATTTTAGTCTTTTTCTTCCATAAAATGACTCTAGTAAAGACTGTTAAAGCAATAAAGATATCTCAAATATTACACTTTATAGTATTGATTATTAAATCAACATGCTAAATTCACAGTTAGTGAGATACAATACTCATTATCTGTATGCACAATTCAGATATTGGAGGAATTACTGGGGTTTCTTTTAATCCAGAGAAATGAAACAAATAAGCAAAGATGTTGTTGTAGCTTCATGACTACAGGTAGAGAATGTTGTAGTATGTTGTAGCTAATCCACATATAGCATCCATGGGTCACTCCTATTGATTGCTCAGAAACAAAGCCTATCTTGTCTTAAAGACATGATGGACTTTGGGGTCCCAAACAAAACCCTAAGATCTCCCAAAATTGAACTGCTTTGGGTATCAGAAATTTTCTTTAACAATGGAGATATGATTAGTTTTGAAATTTCTGTCACTAAAACCCACGTACTTTTGGTGCCTTCACCCATAAATTTATGTAATTCCTTCGTGCCCTAGAGTGCCGAACATGGTGGGTGAAGAAGTGATCCTATGCAGGAATCTGTATAAAGCAAATCACAAAATTGTCTGTCCACGTTTCTTTGAATTCAGTCTTAAAATACTTGGCAACATTCATTTTTTGTTTCTTTGGTTGACAAGGACAGATCTCTCTTACACATGCACACACACAGATGCACACACACATATATGTGAATCTGTTTTCAGTAATTTTGTATCAAATCCATATGATTTTGTAAGTTTTGTTCTCTATTATTTTATTCTAGAACATAACATCTTTAACCTCACAGTTCTTTGTAAATGATGTTTTGATTCAGTGTTGGATGAGTGGGTAGTGCAAATTGCTTGTTAATAGATTTTTTCCTTGTACTGTCCCATGCCTCGTGCACTCATTCCTATTTTGTCTAATGTCAGTTACAATATTCCCCACTGGGAGAAAAATTGATAGAAAATATAAGATTCATGATTTAAGTTTTATAACTTAATTGCTACATTGGAAGTAAGTTGGTGCTTTTAATGTGCCAATCTTTTTAAACAATCTTCTCATTTTATATACCAATCCCAGTTCCCACTTCCTCCCCTCCTCCTGCTCCACCAACCTTTTACCCACCCCATCCCCGATGCACTTATCCCAGAGGGTAAGGCTTCCCATAGGGAGTCAGCAATGTCTTGCACATTACTTTGAGGCAGGACCAAGGTCCTCTGCCCTGTATCTAGGCTGAGCAAGATATCCCTCTATAGAGAATGGGTTCCAAAAAGCCAGTTCAAGCATTAGGGACAAATTCTGGCCCCAGTGCCAGTGACTCCAAAGACTGCCCCCGTAATACAGTTGTCACCCACATTAAGAGGGCCTACTTTGGTCCTATGCAGGTGTCCAGACCCTAACCATCCCTGCTGTGGCCAGAGTCAGTGGCTTCCACTAGCTCAAGTCAGGTGTTTCTGTGGGTATTCCCAGTCCTTGTGGGATTCCTAACAGTTGGAATCCTCACTGACTCACTGGTCTCCTTTTGAGATCCTCTTCCTCCTTCATGATTTCCTTGACCAGCTTGATATGAGAGTATGTGTCCAGTCTTACTATATGTAACTTATGCCACTTTTGGTTGATACCCCTGGGAGGCCTGATCTTTTCTGAAGGGAAGCAGAGGAGTAGATCCGATGGAGTGGGGAGGTGGGGTTTAGGGACTGGGGGGAGAGAAGAGAGGGAAAACTGTGGTGGGGATGTAATACATGAGAGAAGAATAACTAAACAAATAATAATAATAAATATAAATTAAAAAGAGTTTAGGAAGAGAGGTAATACAGACTGAGTAGTCTATGTAAAATTAGAAATTGCTGCTCAAGGTCTCAGCCGTAAAATGAAGGAGTAAATCAGTACAGAGCATGTGGGTGCGGAATACAACTTCACATTCCTATCCACGCCTATTGAAAGCCTTAGGTAGAAATGAGAACACGTACTGGTTGCCGGAAAGCCTAGCTCCTAAGCTCAGGAGGGTCTATGGCAGCTGAGCAGGCCTTGTGTGCTTTGGTAGTTCTTCAAGCAACACAAATATTTATAACCAATGCATGTTTCTTGGTGGTAAGAAAGTGTTTTCGAAGGTTGTGCTTCCACGGAGTAGTGTTTGGCATTGTCTAGGTCCTCCTACATGAGATAGAATATTTGATCCCAACAGTATAATGAATGTTTGTTTATCCTTATCAATTTTCTCCCAACAGAACATCAGATCTGATGAAATGACTGGCAAAAGAAAGCGAGATGCTGGGAATTCTTAGGGTCTATTCCAGGTGTCTGTTTAATTTATCCAATTATGAGAAACCACAGCAATCTTCAAAAATTAGCCCCTTTGTGCATGTTTACAATAAATGAATGAAGACATTATTGGCAGAATACCCAAGCAATTAAGATTGCTCTAAAATGGCTGACATTTTACTCTCGGTTAAAACAAATGATCTAGGGCTGAGAAAAAAGTAAGTGGCCTTAAAAGTGGTTTTCTTTTCTTTTGCCATGAAATGACTCAGTACAGCTGCTGGAGCTGTGGTCTCTTTCAAACAGAGATAGAGTTGGATGTGTGACACTGTCACCCAGGAATTAGGCATCCTTGTTTTGTGATTTATCTGTGAGGATCAATATATATTAATTGTATATTGATGCCCATTGCTGTTTTTTCATATAAATTACCCATGAACCTTAATCACTTGTAATAGTTACATTTACTATTTCCTAATATCGGTGGGTAAGGAGGCTGTTTATACTTCCAGTAGTGCAGCCCATGAGCTATGACTCTTACTTTGGAAATGGAGATGGTGGCCAAAATTGTAATCATTTCAAAGTAGGTGGACCTGTTTGCAAGACGTTTGGTCTGGATATTGGTGAACCTCAGAAGATCTATATTCAAATTCACTTCATGTCTGCTGCTACACTGGAAACTGTCTTCATTTCCTCATGATACAACTAAAAATACAGTTGCTGGCTTCTATCCAAGCAAACAAGAAATAACACCTAAAATATAAGCAAGATCCTGATCTTGTAGGAAATAACCCATGAGTTTTTCTGCATTCTATCTGCTGAGAACAAGCCACAGACAGAAGAGAATATAAGAAAGTAGGCACAGTGGACTCCAAGATGGAGGCTATCTTTTACAGTTGAGGTTCAATGTTTAATTTTTTTCTATTTTTGATTTAATTCTTTTTTATCTTTTGAGATTATAATATAATTGCATTTCCAAATTTCATTTCCTTGTCCCAAAGTCTCCTATATACCCTTTCCCACTCTCTTTCCAATTCATGGCCTGCTTTTTAAAATTAATCATTATTGAATAAATATGTTTATATGTATGTATGATGCAATTTTTAATTTTTAAGTTATTTCAATTGTCCAAAACCTCAGGTCATGTAGTGTAGAAGAATTATGTTAGATTTGCTGTCAGGATTTAAATTATTCTGTATCTATATTAGAGAGCATGCAGTGTATATATTTAAGAAAGTAAGAAGGTATTATAGACTATGGGAAATCTATACTTTTCAAATACATGAAAAATAATTCAAAATTCCTTTAGTATCATCTTTCTCTTATAAAATTTGAAAGAGTGGTAGAAAAAATTATGCTTAAACATCTGTAGGAAACAGCACACAGACAAAGTCAAAACAGGTTTTGTCTGTTCTTAGAAAGTGTATTGACAATATATAATTTTATTTCTATTCGAAGTGTAATTGAATCATATGTGGTCTTTCTTAATTATGGGGACATAGCAGCACTGTTTTGTGAACTTTTCTGGGGAGAGGTAAACAAACATTGTTTATCCCAGATCTGGCACTGAAATCAGACTATATAAACGGTTCCTCCCACTGTTGAGCTTAATAAATACACAAAGCATGGGAGCCTTGAAGGCAGGAACAGCACCACAAAGGGCATCATAGATTGGATGATGATTTATGAAATCTGTGTCCATGGAGATCCCTAGCAATCTCTGTAGGCAGCTCCACCAGAAAATCTCCTTTCACCCAGACATTGTTTACAGTCTTTATAGCCTCGGCAAGAGGCTTGTGAGTCTTGTAGTTTTCTTTGCTTCCTGTGCTTTGGGAGTTGTGTTAGTTCCCTCCTGAGTTTTCCTGGATTTTCTTCTGTCTAGTGTAAAATGTTTTAATTCAGATGAAATATTACTGTATGACAAATGGTATATTGTGTAAGGCATTATTATTCTGTTTAAACAGACTTGAGGAGAAATCAGTGTAGTATCAGATCAAGTCAAATCCCCCATTTCTTGGAAGAGTTGATTTCCTTCCTTGCTCTAGTTTTACCTTTTTCTAAAATTTTGTGTGCATCAAACCATATAGTGCCTTATTTATTTTGCCCAACAGAATAGAGATTTTTTTTCAGGTTGTAAACACTAATGGTTCCTTTTTATTACGGAGTAGCAAGAACATTATAAGACTATTGCAATGTTTATTTATATGTGCATTCATTCACAAATTGTGACACTTTGGTACAAATTTCCAGTTCAATTATCATTCATTCCTTAGAGAACATATTCTTTGGTTTCTCTTGAGTAAGTGTCTAGAAGTGGCCTTGGTAATCAATTGATACATGTAGTTTTTTACTTTATTGTTTCTATGATGATATTTTACATTCTCATTAATATTTGACTTTTCTTTTTATTTGTTTTTAGTGAGCAATACATTTTACTCTGCTTCCCTCACTTCCTCCACATTCCGTTCTACCCTCTTCCATGACCCCCATGTTTCCAATTTACTCAGGATATCTTGTCTTTTTCTCCTTCCTACATGTATGTATCTTTTAGGGTCCTCTTTGTTTTCTTAGTTGTCTGGGATTGTGGACTATAGGTTGGCTTTTTCTGTACTTTATGTCTAGAGGTCACTTGTTAGTGAGTATATATTATATTTCTTTTTCTTGGCCTGGGCTTCCTCACTCAATATTTTTTTTCTAGATCTATCCATTTTCCTGCAAATTTCAAGATGTCATTATTTTTACCACCGTGTAGTATTCCATTGTGTAAATATATCATATTTTTTGTATTCTATCTGATTGAGGGGTATCTAGGCTCTTTCCAGGTTCTGGTTATTGCAAATAATGCAGCTATGAACATAGTTAAGCACATATCCTTGTGGTATGATTGAGTATCCTTTGGGTATATACCCAACAGTGGTATTCCTGGATCTTGAGGTAGATTGTTTCCTAGTTTTCTGAGAAATTGCCATACTGATTTCCAAAGGGTGTTAAAATTTGTACTCCCACCAGAAATGGAGGAACATTCCCCTTTCTCCATATCCTCTCTAGCATAAGCTGTCGTCAGTGGTTTTTATCTTGACCATTCTGACAGGTGTAAGATAGAACCTCAGAATTGTTTCATTTTTTTTTCTGATGCCTAACGATGTTGAGCATTTCCTTAAGTGTTTTTCAGCCATTTAAGATTCATCTCTTGAAAGTTCTCTGTTTAGGTCTGTATCCGATCCTTTTATTGGGTTATTAAGACCAGGACCAGATAGTTTCAGCACAGCATTCTACAAGATTTTCAAAGAAGAACTAATACCAATACTCTTCAAATTGTTCCACAAAATAGAAACAGAAGGAACATTGCCAAACCCTTTTTATGAGGCTACAGTTACCCAAACCACACAAAGATACTACTAATTAAGAGAATTAAAGACCAATCTCACTCATGAACACTGATTCAAAAATTTCCAATAAGATACTGGCAAACTGAATTCAAGGACACATCAGAAAAATTATCCACTATGACCAAGTCAGCTTCATCCCAGAGATGCAAGGATGATTCAACATATAAAAATCTATCAATGTAATCCACCATATAAACAAACTGAAGGAAAAAAACCACATGATGATCTCATTATATGTTGAAAAACCCTTTGACAAAATTCAACACCCCTTCATGATAAAAGTCTTAGAGAGAGCAGGAATACAAGGAATATACCTAAATATAATAAAGGCAATATGCAGCAAGTCGATAGCCAATATCAAACTAAATGGAGAGAAACTCAAAGCAACCACTAAAATCAGGAACTAGGCAAGGTTGATCCCTCTTTCCATATCTATTCACTATAATACTTTTGAAGTTCTAGCTAGAGCAATAAGACAACAAAAGGAAATCAGGGGGATACAAAGCAGAAAAGAAGTCAAACTCTCACTATTTGCTGATGATATGATAGTATACATAAGTGACCCCAAAAATTCTACCAGGGAGCTCCTACAACTCACAAACACCTTAAATAATGTAGCAGAATACAAGATTAACTAAAAAAAATTCGTAGCCCTCTTTCATACAGATGATAAATGGGCAAGAAAGAAATCGGAGAAACATCACCCTTCACAATAGTCACAAATAACATAAAATATCTGGTGGTAACTCTAACCAAATAAGTGAAAGACCTGTATGATAAGAACTTTAAAACTTTGAAGGAAGAAATTGAAGGCACAAGAATATGGAAAGATCTTCCATGCTCTCAAGTATGGAAGTATAGTAAAAAACAGCTATTTTACTAAAAGCAATCTGCAGATTCAATGCAATACCAATCAAATCTCAGCAAAATTCATCACAGATTTTGAAAGAACAGTGCTGAACTACATGTGGAAAAGCAAAAACCCACGATAGCCAATAAATCCTGTACAACAAATGAACTTCTGGAGGCATCACAATCCTGAAAGAGCTACAGTACTGAAAACAGTCTAGTATCGGCCTAAAAACAGACAGGCGGATCATTGGAATTGAATCAAAGACTCGGATATCAATCCACACACCTATGGACACCTCATTTTTGACAAAGAAGCTAAAAATGTAAAATGGAAAGAGAAAGCATTTATAACAAATGGTACTGGCATATCAACAGGTAGGAGGTTGCAAATAGATCCATATCTATTGTCATGCACAAAACTCAAGTCCAAATGGTTCACAGACTTCAACATAAAACCAACCACACTAAGCCTCATAAGAGAAAGTGGGAAGTACACTTGAATGCATTGGCACAGGGAACCACTTCCTAAATATAAGCCCTGTAACACAGACACTGAGAGCAGCAATTAATAAATGGAACCTCCTGAAACTGAGAAGCTTCGGAAAAGCAAAGGACATGGTCAACAAGACAAAACAACAGCCTAGAGAATGGGAAAAGATCTTGACCAACCCCACATCAGACAGAGGACTGATCTCCAAAATATACAAATATTTGACTTTTCAATCCTTTGTTTTGGCAATCTTTAACCTTCACCTTTCCATGCCACATGTAGTGGCAACTCATTAATGCTCCAATTTGTTTTCCCTATTTTTAATGATTTACCATGTTTTCAGGTGTCTTTTTGCCATTCAAAACTTGCTTAGTTGCATGTCTTTCTCTTCTTCTTACATTTTCTATCTCACATTTCTTACCTTCTTGTTAATGAGTACAAAGAGTTCTTTGTTTTTGTATGAACATAAGCCTTTTATCAGATAAATATATGAAATTTCTCTGGGTAATTCATTGCCTTCTCATTTATAATTTCTTTCAAAAGTATAAGTTTATTTGTTTTTTATAAGAAGAGATTTATTTAGCATGCAGTTTTGACATTTCAAACTTTAAGTGGTAAACATAGGCTTATGCCAAAGGCTATTGCTTCATACCAATTGCAATAGGAAGGAGACATTAGGAGCAATTACTTGTTGGACCAGTAGATGGACAGAAGGGATTTGGTTTTCTGTTTTTATAATAATCTCGCCGCGCCCCCCCCCCCAGAACCCACAAGCATCCTCATCCTCTGAGAGTACCTAATGACCTCCTAGTAGACCACAGCTCTTAAAGGCTCTGTTAGGGAATAACTAAACTGCATCAAAATTAAAAGCTCAAGTCAGGAATTTTATAGTAACCTTTGTAAAATTAGATTTTGAATGTAGAGGAGTTAATTAGCATTCTAATATTAACACTTGCCCTTGGAAACTGTGAACTTGTAATGGAGGCTTCAGATCAGATATGGGTTGCCCAGCCAGCAGAAGAATTTAACAGGAAACACAGCATTCTCAGATTTTTCACTCATTTCCAGAATGATGACACACCTACATCAGGTAGTAAGAACCAGGTCTAGTTTTTGCACAGGTGTCTTTGAACAAACAGCCTCTGCATATCAAAGCATCTGGGTATTTCATGTTTTATCCTAACACACAGTCTTGTAGAGCCAGAGACAGCCTTGTTAACATTCCCCAACACAGCCTGTTTGCTTCAAGACAAGACAAATTTAAGGTATGGTCTTTGTTCCATTGCTCCCTGTGGGAGCAGCTCTTCTGCAATCCCGTCTCAGTTTCTTCCAAAATCCATGACCTTCATTCACCACCCTCAACTGCTTTGTTCTAGAGCCTTTCCATAGTCATTTCATCTAGACCATGGGTTGTCAACTCTCCCAATGCTGCGACTCCTTAATACAATTCTTCATATCGTGCTGACCCCAACCATGAAATTACTTTTGTTGCTACTTCAAAACTGTAATTTTACTACTATTATGAATTGTAATGTAAATCTCTGTATTTTCCTAAGGTCTTAGGTGATCACTCTGAAAGGGTCGGGGTCGTGCCCCAGGGGTTGAGAACCACTGATCTAGATCCTTACCTGTTTATATGTGGACCTCCTACGACTCTCACTGGCTCTTCAGGTGACGAAAATGGCACACACATTTGCAGACATCTGAGGCTACCAGGAACCAACCACTTCATGTAACCTTCTCACAGTCTGGCAGCAAGAGTCTTTTTTGTGTGTGTTGCTTTCTGATTAAAAATAATAAAGAGGAAATAATTGATCCAGTGGAGGGAAAAGTCTGCTAGACACAGTGACAGTCTTCAATAGTGCCTGTATGCTTTACCAAAAAGAAACTATTTCAATTTTTTAAATTCATTTGATTTCTTGTAGACAAAATATAAACAACTGCATTTAACTACTGACATGTAAAAAGATTAATGCCCATTAAGAGTTTTATATATGATCTGATCAACTATTATTTTAAAATACATTTAGTAGATAGTTTTTCTCTGGTCAAATTATCAAAGTAGCTTCTCTCCTAAAGTTTCTAATTAAAACACTCATCAGTGCTTTGTTATCTAAGACATCTAGGATCCAGAAAAGCAATGCATTATTGCTGCCTTCCACGGTGCATAGAGTATTTAGCATACTGAAACACTGGAAAATGCTGTGGAATTAAGCAGGTCCAAAAGAAGCATCCTCAAGCTTCTACGATGCTGATATCATGTCTCCATCCCATGTAACCATGCTGCGCTGCTTCAGAGTTGAATTTCAATTTGGGATGGATGAGAAGCACACATGATTTAGTTCAAGAGCTTTGGTTTCCCATTCTCCTTTGGGTCACAGGTATATACTTGCACTTGGAGCATAAGCTGGCTAGTAGTTAAGCCAGTAAGTAAGACAAGCACCAGAAAGATCAGAGCCACCAAGTAAGCCAGGGCAATCTGAACTCCAGTCAAACTCAAGAATGCCAAGGTTTTAAATTTTGAGGTTCAATTTGTATTACAATTGTGTGTTTTACATCTTTAAAATTTTAAACTAAAGCTTTTTATCTTACAACAAGTATGTTTTTTTTCCTCCTACGATTCTTCATAAAAGATTCATAGCTTTAATTCACATTGTTTTGCGTGATTGTTTGTTTGTTGTAGGATCTCCTGTAGCCCAGGTTTATCTCAAACTTGCTGTGTAGCCAAGGGAAGGTGATCTTGAACTCCTGAATCAAATGTGTTATAGTCCCTGATTTTTATGCACATTTACACTGGGAAGGATATCATTATTGTTCTGAGGATTGCTTCTGAGAAGATATTGCAAGCTTTTATTTTAGAAGTGATTTCAGACCTTTGTGGGATCACCTGCTTCTAGAGATGTGGGATGTTGTAGAACCTTTGTCTCATGATCATAAAATCAAAATGTGCAGCAAAAGGAAAACATTTATAATATGCCTCACTGTGATGATCCTGTAGCATAAGACTAAGCTCAGCATTTTTAATTGCAGTAGGTTTATGATGTGTTGTACTTGGCTCGAATGGTAATTTTAAACATCTGTCACACTCCTAATTTTCTTCTATCATGTGGATTCATATAAATGCATTCTCTTGCTATGTACTTGAATTCATTACGAATAAACAAAACTTGAAAAATTACACCACCAGTAAATTATTGAAAGTGTTGAGAACCAAGTTATTCTATATTCAGTAAATTTTTTAGGAGTATCATTATAACTTGTCTAAAAGTCATTTCTGAAGATAATTCTGATTATTATGCTCATAACTAATGATTCCATCATTTAAAATGAAATACTATTAAAGTTTTAAATGGTATATTAAAACAGTATGTCTTCTATGATGTTTCTATAATTCTTAATAAATGCTGTGTTATTAAAATGTGGTTATAGTCTAGTTTGTACCCAGAAAAGCATTACAGCTAACATTTTAAAACACAATTATTGCCTTATAATATTATGGCTGTATGGGTAGCTTCTCAATAATGCTGTTTTTCAATAATGAGAATATCATTATGGAATGACATTTTGGAATTGTATTTACTTGACAGTTTTATATAACACAATGCTTTATTATGGCTATTCAAAGGTTTTTCTTAAATAGGCATGGGAAGTTTGTTGGAAAAATTCAAAGGCTGTTCAAAGGCTGAAGATAGAGAACCCTATCTAACTAACACTGTCTGTTCCTAGCATTCCTTTTGTTTTGAACATATATGTATGTATGTGAAGGGCTTGTCAGATGGGCTATTCTTCCTTGAGATGAAGGGAAGAGAGATGGAGTGGGAAACCTGAAAGTTGATTAGAGAGATTTGTTTTGCATTCCATTATTGAAGATGTACAAAGCAACATGGTAGGTTGTTGAGGTGGCTAAGTGGATAAAGACACCTGTTGCTAAATCAGATGACATGACTTTGGTCCCAGGAACCCACATGGTAGGAGAGAACAATTCCTATAAGTAGTCCTCTGATCCCTGCAGGCATACTGAGGCATGTGTGTGCCCACACACATACACAAACACAAAATAAACAAAAGTGTAAAAAATCCTATGGTAACATTCCACTACTCAATTTTGGGGGCATGCTGAGTTTTTAATATCTGGAATTTGTGATTCTATTCTGTTGAAGACATACATGAGCATTAGAAAGTGGAGGAGAATCCCCCAAGCCCTGTTTGTTATTGAAGTCAAACAAGCTAATATTAAAACACTGATCTTAGTTGCTTAATAAAGCCTTGACATTATCAATTGTAGAATGTATTAAGTTTTGGACAACAAATCTTTAACCAGCATTCATATGATAAGTCATGGGATCTGGAACAGTGTCAAAAAGGTACATACTAAACAAATGTGTAGTTGTATCTTGGTAGCTCTGCACTGGTGGTTGGAATAGGTCTTTTTAGTTGTACCTTCTTCCTTGATGCTACAGATAGGCTGTCCTAGCTATACAAATAAATAAAATGCGCTAAGGCAGTAGGGCATTTCCCCACTTTCTGTGAACTCACAAAGCTTTTGTATTCCAAAATACCTCGTTTTCATTATGATATCACTTATATTGAGTTTTTTCATTTACATCTTCTGAATGCCTTTTTTAAAATTGAGGTGTTTTTCTTCATTTTACATACCAACTACAGTTTCCCCTCACTTCTGTGCTTCTGCTTCCTTGCCAGCTTCCCCTCACCCAATACCCCATCCATTCCTTAGAAAGTGTAAAGCCTCCCATGGGGAGACAAAGCCTGGCATATCAAGTGAGACAGGACCATATTGAGGATTGAGACCTCCTGATTTTGTGGGCCTTTTAAGAACATCTTGGGAATCAAGGAACATAGAAGAGTGATCTAACCTGCCATGATTTTGAAGCATGAAAATTTTGCCTTAATCCACGCTGTCTCACAGTCCAGCTCACCTCTTTTTGGAATATTCCCATTGCTCTCCTTTACCAAACAGCTCTACGTACACCACTGGTGCCTCTTAGCTAAGTTATTTCTCTTTTAAGAGACAAAAAAACAATCCTCTTCTAACACTATGCTTGGAATGACATAATAGAGGATCGAGTTCAACCTTGTTGGAATAGTGAAGTGTAGAACAATATGTTGTTAAGTCTTTGGTGTTGAGAGATCAGATATGATTATCAGTAAGAAATAGTCACGCATGGCAAATTGGTTGACATTGGAAAGCAAGACCTGGCACATTTGAGGCCATTGGTAGTGAACAAATCTAATAAGATGTGGAAATAGGTAGAATTCAGAAGGACTCAGTATGGAGAACTTGCAAGATAAGCTAGGCAGAAAGGAAGCTTTGGATGTAGGTTTATAATTTAAGAAAAGTTAAAGTTTGTGGTTTGAATATTCAATGCCCCCCTCCACTATAAAATGCTCATGTATTTGAACACTTTGTCTCCAGCCAGTGATGCTTTTTGGGAAGGCTATGGAACCTTCAGGAGGTGGTCTCATGGTGGTGGAAGTCTTTCAGTGGAAGCAGGCTTTAAGATTTTATAGTTTTCCTTTGGTTCCTGAGTGGGGATAGAATGAGATCAACCATTTTTCTTCTGCCATGCTTTCTCTTCCTGTCACAAAAGCTAAATCCTTGCCACCGTGGCGGACTCCATCCCTCTGGAACTGTAAGCCAAAACAATCCCCTTCTCCCTTAAGTTGATTGTGTCAAAGTTTTTATTGTGGTGTCAGGAAAATAAACTAAGACACAAGTTGATCTAGCTCTGCTGGGAAAACAGAATTTGGAGTTCAGAGAAGACTTCACATTTCAGAAATTGGTAGAGTAAGCTTCTTAATGGCATTTAGAAGATATGCATGCCTGATAAGCTCAAAAGTAGCCTATAAGGCTTTGGTGAATGCTATATTATTTTATAAATGAAGTCAAAGTGAAATGGTAATTCATCTGCCATGTTTCTTTAATTCTTAAAATGAAGGAAAATGAATGGTTCAGGGTTAAAATGTAGTTATACACTGACATGTAATCTTTTATGAAAATTTCAATGAATTACAGCTCCATCTTTTAGCCAGAATGAGATTTGGTCAGTTAATGAAACATTAATCACTTTGGGAATGACAGTTTTAATTTAATTTTTATATGTGTAAAAGGAATTGAACAAAGTTTCTCAATTCTTAGCTGCCACACAGTAAAAATGGAACTCAGAAATTTTTATTTTCCAGCCCACTGATTCCATCACACTGATGAGGCAAAAACAATTCTAGGTGGTAAGAGTGGTTTAAACCAGTAAATAAATCAATCTAAAGTGGAACTTACAGATTCTTTTGTTTCTTTTTCTGACAGACTCCATATGGGCATGACAATATTTCTCTTTGTGTTCTGTTGTGACAATTTTACAAATCTCAAATGGTTCTAAAGCCCAACTTCTTAAGTAAGGCTTTAAATAAAGGAAGAAATTATTGACACATACTAGGTCTTTCAAAGCAATCTCTTTTTAATCCATTATGTCAATTTTATTTCCATTTACTTCTCATAAGAAAAGCAACTTCCTTGTCTCCAACTCCACATCTAGCCCATTAGCAACATTCTATTACATCGTAAACCTGGATCTTCTACTGAATATACATTATCCCCAAAAAGGGAAAACCCCAAAAATCAAGACACTGAAAATATTTAAACACTCTAGGACCAACTGATGTTCATTATCACATTTATTTCACTCTTGGTGCTAGGTGTAAATATAAAATTGACATACTGTCCATTTCTGGGAACTGCTTCACCAACTTCCATGATTCAAAGTGATCTGTGCTTCATAAACATTAGTCAGTGGTCGGTCACTAGACTGTGGGAACTGTGGTAGATATAGCACTCTGCACACTGCACATAGTTGATGCACAGGCCTTAACATCTGCCTGGGAAGGGGCCGGCCATGGAGATCATCTGCGACTGGCTAGGCCTGTCTTTTTAAGAGGTTAATTTGTAAACCATTTGTATTACAGACCACAGCATTTATAAATAATAAATCATTGTTTCTTTCGAGTTTGCTTCATTATCTGATTAAATTCTATAGTGAAAGTTGGTTGAAAAGCTAGGATAAAATTTCCTAGGGTAAATTTCTGGGAAGTTTAATTCCCATTAATGTTCAGTCTAGAGTAAGAAAATATTATTATAATTTCTCCAATTCGATACCCAATTCTTAACATCTCTGTAATTTTGCTTGCTTTTCTGCAAAATGTAGAATGTAGATTATCTACCTTTCATCTATTGCCCTGATAATTAATAAACTGTATATAGAAAGTTCAATGCAAGGAAAATAAGAACTCAGTAAATGTTAGCATTATAATAGCTGTGGCAAAAGTTTTTGTAGCGTGACTTTGTTCTACTCAGTTCGAAGTGCTTCTGAGTACTCAGTAAGACACAGACTGGCATGCAGTTCTCTCTACAGACACCACGTTAGTACCTCACTGTCTCGCACACTTACACACTTGTCTCTGGAGTACCAATTTCCTTCCCAAAGTCTTAGCTTTGGTTAATCTCATATGTATTCTGTTGAAGTATTTCTAGTATAAGCATTTAACTTTGTAAAGTATAAAAACTTGATATATGAGTGAAAAATCACCAAAATAATATCACAAGGTGGACATAACAATAATACCTTAAAAGATTTGGAGAATTCTCAGAGTTCTTATAGGCAAAAGAAAAATTTTACGGGTTATCTCATCAAATTCAGCCATCATAGATTTTTTTTTTTTGGTGTAAGCCCAGGACCTCATAAATTAAAAGAAAGTTCTTCCCTTGCCTTTCCATGTAATATTTTGTTCAAATGTACATATTTTATAAAATTAAGTAGATTATGAGTGCAAGTTTATTATCTTTTATGACTTCTTATTTAAGTATATTCTAATTAACTATCAGTTGTATGACTTGATGGTATCAGAAAACTAATCATTTCCTAAACTTGTTTCTACTTTAATCATATTTCTTAAGAAGAGGTTTCATATTTGACCACCTACTGTTTATATCAAAGAGTTTTAGAAATTTTTATATAGATCTTTGATTTCCAATATCTGGCAGTATTAATATTAGATATTTACTTTACTAATGATTCAAGGATGTGTGATAGTTTTTCTGTCTTGGTGAAGGCATGCACACAGGTATGAGTGAGTAACTCATGGAGACCAAATGAGGGTGTCAGATCTCTTTGCAATGGAGTTACAGAAAGTTGTAAGCTACCAGACAAGAGTGCTCAGAAGTGGGTTCAGATTATATGGAAAGTAGAAAGTATTCTTTATCCCCAAGATACCTCTCCATTCCTAACAGTGTTTATTTTCAAAGAAGATTTTAACAAAGATTTTGCACTCTTAATTCAGAATTCCACATTTTATTTTATACACTATTAAACATTTTTCTCTTTAATATAAGTCAATCATGATCTTCTTGAAGTCTTTCATCAACTATACTCTACACTTTAGGCTCCCCTGTCCTTTTTAGAATACAATTTTACCAGGAATCCTTGTGATTAGTATGACAAGAACATCCTCCCTTTTGTTTCTGGCCACAGAATTTTTCTATGACTGTGAAAAAATATCACCACCAAGGAAACTTATAAAGAAGAAGGTTGATTTTGGCCTTAGGGTTCCATAGGGTAACTTGTGCCATGGTTCTGGAATTGGAAGTTGAGAGCTAGGTACTCACATCCTAACCACAAACAGGAAGAAAAGTGTGATCTCAAGTGGAGCAAGTGTTTTAAAGACTCGAACCCTGGCCCCAGAAACACACTTCCTCCAGCATAGCCACACATCTTAAAAATCTCCAAATAAGGCAACCACTCTGGGACAGAGCATTCAAATATTTGAGTCCATAGGGACTGTTCTCATACAAAACACCACATTTCATTCCCTGACTCCCATAGGTCCATGACTGCATCATAATGCAAAATTCATTTATTCCAACTTTAAAAGGCCCCAGAGTCTTTTACAGTCTCAGAACTGCTTGAAATTCTGACGTCCTCTCTGAAGCAAGCACTTAGCTGTAAACCTTTGTGAACGCAAAAATCAAATTACATACTTCTAAAGAATAATGACAAGTGGAGGAATGGAGGCATAATGCAGAGCTAGACCAAAACCTAGAAGGGCAAACACCAAATACTATAGCTCCATGTCTGATGACAAATGGTTAATGTAGCTCTCCCCTCGCAGCTCTGCTGACAGTAACAGACTTTTTCTCTCTAGGACCTGTTTCACTTACTATGTGCAGCCCTCTCTGGCAGATATTCTATAGCTCTGACAACTCTTACATCTTGGTGTCTCCAACACAATATGGCCTGGTTTCTGTGACTCTCTGAAATGATGAAGAAAGAAAATATGACCCCTTTACTTGTATATCCTTTGGAAACTAAAAACAGAATTTTGTGTATGACAGTGCCAGGTTTAAGGGGAAGGGGGAGGAGAAACTGAGGGAATGGGATATTTGAGATGGAAGAAGTACAGAGCTAAGAGGAAGGAAAGAGATATCTTGATGGAGGGAGCCCTTATGGGGTAACAAGAAACCTGGCTCTAGAGAAATTTCCAGGAATCCACAAGGATGACCCCAGATAAGACCCTAAGCAATAGAGGAGAGGTTGCCTGAACTGGCCTTGCCCTGTAGTCAGACTGATGAATATCTTAAATATCACCATAGAATCTTCCTCTAGCAACTGATGGAAGCAGATGCAGAGATCCTCAGCAGAGCACTGGATTTGATAGCTTACTTAGTCTAGATATTGTAGGGAGGGCCTTGGTTCTTCCTCAAAACAATGTGCCTTACCCTCTCTGAGGAGAGGATGGGGGTGGGGAGAGGGGCAGGTGGATGGAATGGGAGGAGGGAAGGGAGCAGGAACTGGGATTGGTATTTGAAATGAAAAAAAGATAGTTTGTTTTCTTTTTTTAAAAAATGAAAAAAGAATCTTAAGAATGTTTCTAATCTTAATTTGCATATGCTATAAATACTAAATATACTATATATAATGTATAATATTATGTACAATGAGTACATATATAATGATATACACATATGTATATATAGTATATGTAAATTATATGACTCTTTATAAGTGTATATATTGTTGGTCATAAATATCTGAAAATAAGGTCACACTATTTTTGTGAGAAATTAGAGAAAATAGTTGGACTCTGTGGTAGTTTGAATGGGAATGGCCTTTATAGACTCATATATTTGAATGCTTAGTCAATAGCAAGTAGAGTTTGAATAAGATTAGGAACTGTGATCTCACTGGAGTAGGTGTGACCTTATTTGAGGAAGTACATCACTTTGGATGGACTTTGAGGTTTCAAAAGCCCATGCCTAGCTCAGTTTCCCTCTCTTTGCTGACTGCAGAACACAGTGTTGAGCTCTCAGTTACCTCTCCTGTATCCTGCCTGCCAGTGTGCTGCTACAGTCCCTGTCTTGATATTAGTGAATTAGCCCTCTAAAACTGTAAGCAAACCCTCAACTAAATACTTTGATTTGTAAGGGTTACCCTGATCTTGGTGTCTCTTTTCAGCAATAGAAGAGGGACCAATACAGAATAGTTAAAATACAAGGAGAAGCTCAACATTTTAAAGAAGAAACACAGTCTGTTAGGGGTATGTATAATAGAAAACTAAGGATGATATTAGTAACTTATTAAGTGGAACCAGTATTTTACTCAATATTGGTAAATAGACTCTTTCTGGCCTATTATCTCACAAGAAAGAATTTTTTTTTTTGTCAAAGATAGATAGAACCAGACACTGGTTAAAATGGAAAGTCTATGTTGTAATAAATAGTAATAATTCTGTAGGAAAATGTTCACTGTGAACTTTACTTTGATTTATACCTAAAAATTATACATTAAAAAGAGAAGGAGGCAGTAGGAATAGGCTCAGCAAAGACTGGAAAACCTTTGAGAGCGTTAGTTAATGGAAATGTCACTAGAGAAGTGCAGTAGATGGCAGGTACTGAAGTTGGGATGTTGGTATTACCAGAGACTGGGAGGCAGGCATCCCGTCTCCTGCTGTTAACTGACCACATAGGAAATACTTCCAGTAGCTTTAAGTTTTCTCAAACAGGCATCTTAAGGAGGAACAGAAATAAGTATTTACAAGGTTGAGGTCATGAAGTGGTAGAGTATGTAGTATTCTTTGTTTAAAGTCTTTATAGAGGAAGACTGAGATCTCCTCAAAAACAGGGATCAGGAAAACCTCGGTAAGAGTTTGTGAAGGGGTTGTGATATCTTTCTTAATACCAGTTCAATCACTTATATTTAAGAGCTCATTCAGAGATTTATATAGTTTTTGAATTTTGAGAAAGTGGTCATTGTATTGCACTTCAAAACCTCTTTGTATCTATAAATAGAGTCCATTATAACAATTTCCTCTGCAATTTTTATTTTTACTAGAAAACTTTGTAAGTTTAACCACTAGAGTGAAATCAAAACTTACATTAAAAATTTTAAAGTATTTAAAAACATGTATAGTTAGTTCTTTGACTAGTTCATACATCTAATAATGCATTATAATTACTCCTCCCTATCTTCTCTTTTCTTTTCCATCTTTATCACCGACACCCTTTCACAGTTGCTCGTCCTAGATTCAGGACATTTGAGTCTGTTGTGTGATTCATCTATTTCACGTGGGGCTGTGTGATCATTGCATTGAGACTGTTGAACCTGATAAGGTCATCAGAGGGCACACGACTGAAAGCAATAACTCATTCTTTATCTCTATATATCACTAGCAAACAATTTATCAGTGAGCCTTTAGGGGCCCTGAGATCCTTCACCCATGCCTGGATGGTGGTGTGCTCATTCTTATGTAGACTAAGTGTAGGCATTCATAGTTGCTGTGAGTCCATGGTCATAACATCTGTGCCTTGTCCAGAAGATGGCATTTTCTAGTTCTTCTCCCTGTCATCCACATCTTAAATTTTTTTTTTACTCCCCATTTTCTGTATTGTTTCCTGTTTCTTCAAAGAGACCAGATAAATACATTTCTTTGGGATGGGTTCCAGTTCATGGACTGGTTACCCCATTAACTGTTGTGCCATTATTTTATGTGTCTTCTCGGTCATATCAGTTTGAAGGGCTCACAGCTGGGTAACACCACTGTTGTTTTTTCTACCCAAACAGCCTGAATAGCTTCTTCTGGAAATATGACAATATCAGGGAGGAAGAATGTTTCCAGCCCAGTTCCAGCTTGGTGTCTCTATATTGTACAACCAAAGTATATGGTGCCTTCAGCAATAAGGTCTTATCATTTAGCTCTGACAGGTAATCAAGTGGAATGGCATTGGTTTGGGGAGCCTCTGTGGCTTCCCTGACTAAAAGACTCCTACATAAGTATTCCACACTTTTCACTGGAATTTTAATAACTCGTGTTTTCTAGCAATGGTTATATTTCCAACACTTAGGGTATCTTCCTTCAAACTATTTTCATATATTTTACTTTAATTGGATTATATGATGTTAGGTTTCCATGTTGCTCTTGCAGGTCACTTTGAATTTGCTTAACTCACCCCCCTTACCTTTCATCTCTATTAGCCTCCCCATCCTTTTTTGTTTAGACAATTTTGCAAAGTATCTTTTTTCTCTAATTTTATATTGCCTCTATTCTGCTATTTTCTCTTTCCTAAAGTACATCCTCCCAATGGTATTGGCATTGATACGTATTGTTTGAAAGAACATGTCCTGCTTTGTACTATAACCAAACATAGTAGATTCAACTATAAGAATGAACAATATAAATATATACTCTATTTAAAATCTTCAGAATTATCTCTGTTTATTAGAAAATACACACAAAAATAGATTTAAGAGCTTGACTTGTGTTGAAATAATTTATAGATTTTGTAATTTGTAAATTTTAAATTGTCTAATTTTGAAGTTGGATAGTGTCTACACTGTCAAAGTTAACAAGTTTTATACATATCTAAATAGCTCTTTACTACAAGGGATTTAATCTAGATCTAACTGAATTCCAAATAGCATATGAAAATGCCTTTTTAAAAAGAAAATCCAAAATATTAGGTAAGTAGAAAATCATCCAGCTATTATTTTATTATATATATTATCCAGGGATTAATTTTTCTTATGGATATAAAAATGTGCCTCCTGAAACAGGTTCTGGAGTGTGGAAAACTGGTGTGTGTTCTGTAAGTTTATTGTTACTTGTTTAAGAGTGATGGATCATCAGAATCTGTAATCTAAAGACATAGTCCAAGGTATGGGATTCTGTTCACATCTTTCTGCAGTTGCTCTTCTGCCATCATGTGTGAAAAATTACTGAAGTCTTTAAAATATTCTTCCTTTACTTCCAAAGGTACACACAAAACCTCAACAGCCAAAGCAAATTGGCCCTGGAAGCAAGAAAAAAAAGCTCTGTGGGTCACAGTTTTCTTTTTCACTTACAGAAACATTCATTTGATGTTAGTGAAAATAACAAGGCATGATTTATTTCATGGTCAGATCAGGTCTGACTCAGAAGAGAGCAACTTCATCAGAGTATGACTAATATTACATTCTCTCTACTTAAAACCAAACAATATTTTGAAGAAATGAACATAAATATTTCAGTTGCTTGAGTGTAATTAAAAACATGGTTTCTTTTTGTATGATTTGGCATAAGAACAGAATGGTCTGTTTAGAATTATCATCGTCATTTAAGGCTACTGTAACACAACTACCAGAGGTGTGGTTGGAGCTCTGTGTCTTACACAACAATAATTTATTCATCACATTGATATAGACCAAACAAAAACAAAACAAACCAAGCAGACTCAGAACCAGATGGAGGTTCATTTTATTATTCATAGAAGGGCATCTCCTTAGCGTGGTCTCATTCTCACCCCCAAACAAGAAATCAATTGAACTCTCTGATGTTGTTTTTACAACCTTCTTATTCAAGTAACTTCCTCTAATTTTCTCCTGGAGTCCCTAATTTTAAATATTATCATATCTGGAGTTTACATGTAAATATACATATTTTGTGTGCCATCAATATCTAGGGATGGTACATAAGCACTATCCACTTAAAAAAGTTGCAGAAATGTTCTGTATAAGAATTGCATATAACTTATGTGTCCCATCTTCGCAAAATTATCACCTCAACCTCGCAGATATATGCATAGAGTATGTATCAAGAAGATTCCATTGCCTGGAGGTGCTCATACTTTAACTAGTAAAAATAATGCATCTGTTTTCTTTGACTAAGTACAATTAAACTTTTGGTTTATGACTGTGGATGCTGTTAATTGCTCTTTTAATATGTTTGGTCTTAATATGAGTAGATTTCAGAATAGGTAAAGATTGCAAATGGATCATTACCTAAGATTCTGTATCATCTCTGATGCTTTGAAGCATAAGTGGGAATGGTAAGTAATACATGTATTCAGTATAATGCAATATGTCATCCTTTTCAACCCTGAAAGATAAAGATAGATTTATTGTCCTTGTATTTGTTGATTTATTATTTTTTTTCCTTTTTTTCAGTCAATCAAGTGAAGCAGTGGAGGTGGAGAAGGAACAAAGAAGTCTGTAACTGGTTTTGATCAATTAGTTGTAGGCACCACTACTCTCGGACCAACCTGATTATTCTTTTGATACATAGCATTGCTTCAGTTTTCCAAATTGTATATGGCTTTTAATTCTAGATTTGCTTAATTGTTGCTGCTATTACACAGTAACTGTGTGTTAGTTAAAGTCACCAGAAAAACATATTTTAGTATTCTAATAGGCTCTGTTATTTTCTAGTCAGATGGGCCAGGCAAGTAATATAACTGTCTTGACACTATTCAACTATAAAACTAAGTTAGAACACTGTATCTCAGAAGGCTTTTAAACACGCAGCAGGACCAATACTTAGCCCAACCCCTGAAACACATCTGGTTTTGAATTCACGAAGGAGGTCAGCTAAGACACAGCAGGTACCTTTTGCATTTCCTTCATCTATCAGCAAATGCAGCAGTAAAATCTATTTTTTATGCCCCAGTTATGGACCATGTCTTTAACGAATGACTAATCTAGATTAAAAATGTCACAAATAGATATTTTGCTTCTAACTGTAAAATAATGACTATCTTGGGAAGGATTCCAGGTCATACAGAAACCACTAACTGCAGCAGCAAACCCCAAGCCAAAGATGTCACACAGAGACTACGAACGGGGAAACGCCGAAGTCAAAAATGTCAACTAGTGAGAGAAAATGGTCCTTGAACACCACGGGCGTCTTTTCAAAAGTTATACTTCATGTCCCAACTCTTTGAAATGTGCTGAAGTCATTTAAATATGTGGAACAAAACCTCAATGTGCCTTAGCACATTTTTCACTAGTTCTGGGCAATTTATTTTGACACATTGCATTTTCTTGTATCAGTTAAAAATGGAAAATTTACAGATTTTTTTCTGTGAGTGATAATCAGCATAGGTTCCGCATGGATGTGAAAGCTGTATTAGAGCTGGGAAGGACTGATGTTGAGGGTGATTCCATGAACTTTTATCCTAATACTGTGTGAAAACATGGTGTCATATCAGTGAATTTACAGTGGCCATGCTGTGTGTGTGTGACTCTGTGTGTGCGTGTGTGTGTGTGTGTGCACGTGCGCACGCACCACAAAGGACAACATTCAAGAGTCAGTTCTCTCCTTCCACCATTTTGGGTTTTAGGAACCAAAAGAATGCCATAAGGTTTGGTGGTAAGACTATCTTGCTAGCTCTAAACAGTGTTTCTGACACCTCAATAGATAATGACACTTTAAAAGCAGCCTTCAGAAAGAAGAGAGCCGTCCCACAGCTCTTGCATTCTCATTTGGGGACTGGTTTTGGTTTAAGAAGTTCTTTTCGTCAGAGTGAATCCTGTAGCTTCCTAATTCTCTCATGACAGTATTTTGAGGCCTGGAGTAACGGCTCAGCAGTGAAGTGTTCCTTTACTCTACAGAGTATGGGAGTTAGGTGCCCAGTATTCATATCAGGTGTTTCACATTTGCAAGGAACTCCAACTCCAGAAGATCCAACATGTTCTTCTAGCCTCTGTGGGATAGATTTACACAGATATACACTCAAACTTATAAATAAAAATTTAAAGAAAGCATTGAACAGTTTGTAAAATGACCTCTACATAGGCCCAATTGGAATATATAAACTGGACTCACTAATGTTGAAAAAAATCCTCTATTCAATTTCTTTGCGTGTTTTTCTTATCAGGAGTAATATACACTATAAATTTCATCAGACAAGGTTTATTTGTCTTCAGATACAACTTTGAGTATCATGAACAGGGCAATTGAACATTCAAAGCAATTGTCTATCAAGTTTAATATGAAGAAAATAGATATCACATTACAGAAAGAAAATTATTTCAAGGTCAAATTAAGTTTACTTTTCTTTGGAAACTAGTACTTTAAAAAGGTGTACTGTAGATGGAATAAAATATTGCACTGTAAATGGAGATAGGGCTGTGGGAGGGAAATGCATCTACATTGATCTTTCTCCTCTATAACACAGTTTTTTAACATATACAATTTTTGACACATGTAATCATAGAATCAACATATAGAGTAAGGGTTGAAAAGTTAATGGATAGATGTTCTATTTACTGCTAAATATATGTTTATATACTGGTACTCTCAACATTAATAGGTTTTGGTATTACTTATCAAATAAAATATAAGCTTATTTTTAAAAAAGGGCTTACTATGTAATCCAAGATAAATATGTTGCCAATCACTCAGAAGTGTTACACAAATGCATCTTAACAAAACCTAATGCCTTGATTTATGATACTCTAAGCAGATTTAGAAGGTACCCAAAGAGGTCAGTTTGATGTGGTTGATATATTGGATTATAAGTGAACAGGATTAATAGTATTGAATTTGAGAAACTAAGGAATAGGGCAATAAGACTATTCACTTCAGGGTAGGAGTAATAATTATTCATTAACTTTGTGAATAACTAGAAAAGGAAGTCTTAAAATGTAAAAAATAAAAACAATAAAGAGAATCTAAGGTCAATATAATCTATCATCTATTTTATTTATTTCATAAGCACTTTAAAAATCTTATGTTCCAGTCACTTTTTGAGGATCTATAGATAAAGCATCAACAAAGAAAAATTAGACAACACTGTATATTTTTATTCTTCCCATTGAAGTTTCAAAGCAATGGAAATCCAACAATATCAAGAAAAATAAGCAAAATTGTAATGTAAATTTTTTCTATTAGGAAAATTAAACCAGATGGAATTTAAATAAAATTTGGAAGGTGGGTTAAACTTGGATTTGTTATTTTAATACGCACATATAAATTTTTATACAATTATAAAATATGCAAACAAGAAATAAATTTGAAAATTATTGTTTTAATTACTTAATCTGTGCTTCATTAACCAATATGTTGCTGTTTTATAATAGAAGAAGGTGGATGCCATATTTATGCATACCAGTATTTCAGTATAACCTAGCCACTGAGACTTTCAATGCCTGCTTTTCTCTTCCATCTTTCCTTCCTTCCTTCCTTCTCTTTCTTCTTTCTTCTTCTTCTCCTCCTCCTCCTTTTCCTATTCCTTCTCCTTTTTTCTTCTTTCTTTCTCTATCTTTCTTTCTTACCTTTATTTTTTCATCAAGACAAGCGTTTTCCTTCCCTCTTCCCCTCCTAGACCTCCTCCCCCACCTTCCTCTTTTCCCTCATCCACTCCTCTTCTTCTGTGTGACTCAGTAATTGGAGCAGTTCCACCATGTCAACCTAACACTAGCGAGGCCGACAACCTGGCAGGCTCTCAGTCCGGAGCTGTCCCTCAGCCGACTCAGTCCGGAGCTGTCCCTCAGCAGACTCAGTCCGGAGCTGAAAATGTAGAAGTTTCCTACAGGGCCACTGTTCCTGAGTCAATGATGGAAGCTCAGAAACACTGGTTCTGATATCAGTAAAGGAATTAGCAACCCCAGCAATAGACAAAGTAAACCTGGTAGCCAAAGGGAAGCTGAACAGGCAAGAGACACAGAGAACCCAGCAAAAGACAACTATTCTTCATGTTGCTAGCTCATTTTCTAATCTGGGTTGCCAGCAGAAGATGCTTTCCACTCTTGGGTGGGTCTTTCCATATTAGTTAAGGCAACCAGGACAATTCTTAAGCTGAGGCTCTCTAATCAGGTAATTATAATCTGTGGTATGTTTATAATAAATCCAGCCATCACATCTTTTATAGCACATTTAAAAATGTACATTGTGATAAAGACCTATAGGTTTTACAGAAAAATTAGCCTTGTACTAAATATTTTTAAAAGATTCCCATGATGGGTAAGGAGAGGTTATGACAGAGACAAATAAAAGGCCTATTCCATATATTTCTACTGAACAGTATGGGTTCCTCTTACACGCTGGCAGTAGTAGTGAGTACTTGGATATTAACAGTACAGAAATCCTAAATGAGGATTTAGTGAATCCTAAATGCATAGGGAGTATGTTAGACCACCTACAATTGGATTCATAAACCCTCATATAGTATTAAGCCTTATTATAAATTTTTTTCTTCCTATTTTGCATATGTTTCATAAGGTTTAATTTAGTGTTAAATACAGTAAGAACTTAACAATAATTAGTAGAATAGAATAAATATAAGTCAATGAAATTTTATTACACTCATTGTTTGGAACTAATATTAAAATAAGGGTATATAATTGCTACAATACTGCACCAATAAGGTATCCATGATGTATAATGTAATTACAGATGGGTAGCACATTTTGCATGAATACTGTAGACAGCAGAATGATTCAGATACCAGGCAGGTTACAAAAAAAGGCATAAGATTTCATTACATTCACTATACCATCCAATTAAAAAATTTATGATCTGCTTCTTTCTGGAATATTCTTTCTAGTCTTTTTAGAACATAGTTAGCCATGGCCTTAGCCATTGCCCTTCATTGCTCACCACAATTTTAGGATATAATTGCAAAGAACCTATTTCTGAGGACAATATACCACTTAGCTGAAAGATGTGCTGAAGTCAAGCTGGAACTGAATTGGAAGTATTCTCCATGCCATTAGCTTTCATAGTGCTATAAGGTGTTGTGCAGGCTCCTGGCAGTGAAAGTGAATTAATAGTCTTACCCAGCTGTGAACCCTATGAACTATGACACCAACATTCCAGGCAAGATATACCCACTTGTGCAATAGTCATATGACTGCTATTTGATTGGATTTAAGGTCCACTTGACAAGAGGGAATCAATATTGGTTCAAAAAAATCAAGGGAGGTCATAAACCCTAGAGGGGGTGATTTAAGGCTGTTGTTTATTAAAATGACATCATTTTGTACTGCCTTCCAATATATATGTTTATGTACCCTTAGACAGGTGTAGCTCTCAGAATCAATTAGAGAACTATCCATTTCCAATGCATTGTGGTGAATAAATAGGAATATGACTACATGTTTGTTCAAAACAAATGACGGATGATTAGTCCTCAATCTTAAAAGTCATTTATGCTGTTCCTTTAATGATTGACAAACATGTAAGCTGGAGGAGAAAGAAAATAAAAATCTGATGATGGGGAGAAGGGTCACAAAATGCCACCTTCTGCACTATTCATAGCCACTGTAATTACAAAAATCAACAATTATGGGTAACTGCAATAATATGCACAACAGTGAGCCAACCTAAACATAGATGGAGGGGGGAACCATTCCCTACATTCCACTGATGAACTATGTGCTTCTGATAGACTCAGAGAAAAAGAAAGTTATTGTCTTCAGCCGTATAGCTATTCAAGACCCCAGAGGGGTCCCGATAAAATGGCCACACAAAAAAGTAAAATAAAAAAGTTTTTATATGAGAAAGATATAGTAGGAGATGTGGAATTGATAGTGATTGGAGGGAAATATGAGAGGGTAGAAGACTGGAGTAACCAGACACTATATATATAGTGTCTGTATATATATATGTACATGTATAAATATATATGTGTGTGTACTGTATTGTTGAAGGACTAACTTAATAAATGAAACAATATTTAAATTAAATTAAAGTGATGTTGGATGTTTCCCACACAATGGATTCTTTTAGAATTTGTAGCCTGTTGACAACTTACTATAAGCAGATTCCATATATCACATTAAGGAAACCACTTTAGGATTTTGCTATTTGTGTGTTACGATAACTTTTTTAATGTTGAGGTTATTATTTCTGAGATAGTTTGCTGTTATTCTATACTCAGGTTTTGATTTTGCTCTCTCTAAATGCTCAAATGAAAACATTTTCAGTTGCCCTTAAAGCAAATTCTAAATCTGTGACAGCATTTCTGATGAGTTGTTTTTCTTCTTTGTCCCAAATCAATTTGTGTTCATGTTCTCAACTGCTTCAATGTTTCATTGTTATTGTTGAAATCTAAACCAATATGGTCCCAAATTGCCTGCATTTCATTATTGACTGATATTGGGTAGTGCTTGGGGAGTGAAATATGTTATAATATTTTTATATAATAAATAAAATATACCAGGTTTATAAACAACAAACTATGTGATTTTGTGCATTTGAGGTGTGAAAGTTTAATTTCTTAGAGTAAAGCTTCTATTTGTTTGTATATTCATATGAAAACCTGGGACACAGTAGAGTTAGATGAATGTCAAAGATATATTCTTATTGATAGCTTTGTCTTAAATAAAGATGAATAAATATTGAGACAGGAAAGTATCTGTGGATAAGTTGGTCTATTGTATGCTAGAGTCTGAGTCAGCAGAATTTGCACATATCTCTAAATGCAAATGAAGTATTAAGAATGTCTCTAGGGCCTTTGGCTTTAGTAGTCAAGAAGATTAATTTTCTGTTTACTGAGATGTATGAGGTTATGAGTAAAGTAGTGGGGTTTTGCTGGGAGGTAATATTAGGAGTTGGTCCAAAGCATATAAAACCTAAGAGGACTTTTGATAGCTGAGTTTGAATACATATATCTACAGTTAAGGAAGTTATGTTTACAGTGATGAATGATGAATTATGTATGTTTTTCTTTTTTTTCATCTCTTTTTTTTCCATACATTGTTTTGTTTTATTTTTTCCATTCAAGAACATAATTAAAGAAATAAAATTTTTTTTCCTTTCTTCCCCTTCTCCCGGTCCCCTCCCACTACCCCCCACCCCTCCTCCCTCCCCCTTCTTCCTTGAAAGAGGGCATGGTGTCCTGCCCTGTTGGAAGTCCAAGGCCCACCCCCATCCCTCCCGGCCTAGGAAGGAGTGCATTCAAAAAGACTCGGTTCTCAAAAAGATAATACATGCA
>PVIU01012261.1:0-16424 GCA_004026605.1 Ondatra zibethicus
AACAATTTGAGGAGTATTGGTATTAGTTCTTCTTTGCAAATCTTGTAGAATTCTGCACTGAAACCATCAGGTCCTGGGCTTTTTTTGATTGGGAAGCTTTTGATGACTTTTTCTATTTCTTTAGCAGTTATAGGTCTATTTAATTTATTTATCTGGTGGTCTTGATTCAATTTTGGTAAGTGATATTTATCCAGAAAAATTTCCATTTTCTTTAGTTTTCCAATTTTATGGCATACAGGTTTTCAAAGTATGACCTGAGGATTTTCTAAATTTCTTCCATGTCTGTTTTTATGTCGCCCTTTTCATTTCTGATTTTGTTATTTGGATATTCTCTCTCTGCATTTTGGTTAGTCTATATAAAGTTTTGTCTATTTTGTTGATTTTCTCAAAGAACCAACTTTTTGTTTCATTGATGCTTTATATTGTTTTCTTTGTTTCTATTTCATTGATTTCAGCTCACAATTTGATTATTTCCTGCCATCTAGTCCTTCTGGATGAATTTTCTTCTTTTTGTTCTAGAGTTTTCAGATGTTCTATTAACTCACTAGTGTGGGATTTTTCCAGCTTCTTTATGTAGGCATTTATTGTTATGAACTTTCCTCTTAACACTGCTTTCATTGTGTCCCATAAATTTAGGTATGATATGTGGTAATTTTGGTTGAATTTTAGGAAGACTTTTATTTCTTCCTTGACCCATTGGTGATTTAGGTGAGCATTGTTTAATATCTATGTGTTGGTGGGCTTTCTGAAATTAGTATTGTTGAATTCTAATTTTAAGCCATGCAGATCTCATAAGATACATGGGGTAATTTCAATTTTTTTTATCTGTTGAAGTTTGCTTTGTTACCTAGTATGTAATCAATTTTTGAGAAGGTTCCCTGTGGTGTTGCACAAGGAGGGTGGCCCTTTGTTCCATCCCGGCCACCCAGCTAGCTTATACCCAAAATAATCATGCAGAAACTGTATTAATTAAAACACTGCTTGACTATTAGCTCTAGCCTCTTATTGGCTAACTCTCACATCTTGATTTAACTCATTTCTATTAATCTGTGTTCACCATGAGGTCGTGGCTTACCAGGAAAGATTTAGCATGTCTGACCTGGTGTCTTCATGGTGGCTCTCCCCTTTTCTGTTTAAAAAAGAGAGGAAGGCTTTAACTTTAACATAGTAAAATTACATATAACAAAACAGTTATCAAGCAAGAATTACAGTTACAATATTTATATTTATTTTATCTTTCATTATATGAAAGGAAAACTATAACTATCCATTCTTCAACTTCATCAAAGACTCCGGAAGGATATAATATTACCTAAAAAAACAGGAAGTGCATTGTAAGCAACTTCCAAAACTCTAGAAATGACAGACATCTCGCTGCCTGGACAGGTTATCCAAAGTTCTTCTGTACCATTGTGGCATCCATTTTCAGCCTACAGGCCCATAGTATCCAGTAGACATTTCCATGAAGCAGGAAATTTTAAAGACAGTTCAGTCACTTTCTTCTGTGTCTTATAGAATGTCTCACAGACTCATTTATGAATCAGGAATCCCAAAGGATCATCTCACCTTTAGGCAAGTTCAGCAGTCATCTCTCTATGGGTAACAGTCCAGGCAAGAGCAGTTTCTTGCCCAAATGGCTATCAAACTCCATAAGGAGCCTCTTCAATGCCCATCTTCCTCTTGAAGTAGATTGTACTGCCAGGAGCAGACATGACTTGTTGTCATGAAAAGCCCCAAGTTATTAAAACATTTTAAATGCCATATTCTGTAGTCTATGAAAGATATGAAGAATGCCTTTCTAACTGAAATATCTCTATATATCTAGAAAATCTAACTAACATGACTACAAGCTTGACTATTATCGATGATTATCCATTAACAACCTATATTTCCTAATTATACATTACATTTTTAAATGAACTACATAATCACAATACCTTAATCAAGAGCAGAAATATACATATAACAAGATTGACCTTAAATTTATATCAATAATCCATACCAATGCAAATTATTCATATCTATATCATATCCCCCTTTAAATATAAAAGAACATTTATAAAAAATATTTGAGAATATGGATGTAGTTATTTCTCTCCAAACTTCTTCCACACCACTGAGGTGCTGAGAAGTTATATTCTTTTATGTTTGGATGGAATGTTCTATAGAAGTCTGTTAAGTCCATTTGAGTCATAACATCTATTAGTTTCCTTATTTTTCTATGTTTCTGTCTGGCAGACCTGTTCAGTGGTGAGAGTAGTATTTTGAAGCCTCCCACTATTAGTGTGTGGGGTTTTATGTGTGATTTAAGCTTTAGTAGTGTTTCTTTTACATATGAGGGTGCCCTTGTATTTGGGGCATAGATATTCAGTATTGAGATTTCCTCTTGATGGATTTTGTGACAAATATAAAACATCATTCTTTGTATCTTTTGCTTGATTTTAGTTTGAAGTCTATTTTGTTAGCTATTAGGGTAGTTATACAAGTTTGTTTCTTAGATTCATTTGATTGGAAAAAAATTTTCCAACCCTTTACTCTGAGGCAATGTCTGTCTTTGAGGTTGAGTTGTGTTTCTTGTATGCATCAGAAGGATAGATTCTGTTTTCATATCTACTCTGTTAGCCTGTGTCTTTTTATAGGTGAATTGAGTCCATTTATAGTAATGGGTATTAGTGACCAGAGATTGCTAGTTCCTGTTATTTTAGTTTTCCTTGTTGGTGATATTATTGAGTATATTTTTTCCTTCTGGGCATTTGCTGCTGTGAGACCATCTATTGTCTGTGTTTCTGTGGATATAGCTAACTTCCTTGGATTGGAGTTTTCATTCTAGTACTTTGTAGGGCTGGGTTTATGACTAGGTATTGGTTAAATCTGGTTCTGTCATTGAGTATCTTATTTTGTCCATCTATGGTGAGTGAAAGTTTTGCTGGGTATAGCAGTCTGGGCTGGCATCTGTGGTCTCTTAATGTCTGTATAACACTTGACCAGTTCCTTCTGGTTTTTATTATTTCCACTGAGAAGTCAGGTGTAATTCTGATAGGTCTGCCTTTATTTTACTTGGCCTTTTTCCTTTGCATCTCTTAGTAGTTTTTCTTTCTTCTGTATGTTTAGTGTTTGGATTATTATGTTGTGAAGGGACTTTATTTTGATCCAGTCTATTTGGTATTCTGTAAGCTTCTGTATCTTCATATGCATATCTTTCTTTAGGTTTGGAAAGTTTTCTTCTATGATTTTGTTGAATATATTTTCTGTGCTTTTAAATTGGATTCTTGTCCTTCTTCTAGCCCTATTATTCTTAGGTTTGATCTTTTCATGGTGTTCCCATATTTCCTGGAAATTTGTGTTAAGCTTTTGTTAGATTTAATGTTTTCATTGACTGATGAGTCTATTTTCCTCTATCATATCTTCAACACTCCAGATTCTCTCTTTCATCTCTTATATTCTGCTCTTTATACTTGCATTTGTGGTTCTTGATTGTTTTCCCATATTTTCCATTTATGGAATCCCCTCAGTTTGTGTTTTCTTCATTGTCTCTATTTCTGTTTTCCAGTCTTGAATCATTTCTCTCATCTGTTTGATTTTTTTTCTTGGTTTTATTTAAGGGATTTGTTGATTTCTTCCAATTTTTTGTTTGTCTTTTCCTCCATTTCTTTGAGAGAATTTTTCATTTTCTCTTTAATGGCCTCAAACATTCTTCTAAAGTTATTTTTTAGGTCATTTTCTTCTGCTTCATCTGTATTAGGGTTCAAGTCTTGCTGTTTTACAGTCACTAGTTTTTGTTGGTGTTGTTTTGCTCTTCATGGTGTTGAGTGTGTTCTTACCCTGTCTACCGATCTTTTCCTCTGATTGGTATGTTGGTGCCATGGCTCTGGTGATCACTCTTCCAGTGGATCCAAGGCTCAGATAGTTGCTCCTTTTGGTGTGGTCTTAGGGCCATAGATCCAGTCACCCAGAGGTCACTTGGCATTCCTGGAGGTTGCTCTGTAATCACAGAAGTTGTTTGGGCTTGCTCCCACAGAGGTTGCTTTCTTGGGCCTGTCCCTGCAGAGATCAATCATTTGGGCCTGCTCCTGAGGAGGTAACTGACTCAGGCCTGGTCCCGCAGAGGTCACTGGCTTGAGTCCTGTTGTTAGTATTTTAATGAACTTCATAGTGCTGTCCATAGCAGTTGTACAAGGTCACATTCCCACCGACAGTGTACAAGTCCCCTTCCTCAGATCATCACCAACAAGTGTGATCTTCCTTCTTTTCCATGCAGCTGTTCTCACAGATGAGATGTAATATCCAATTTTGCTTTTAATTTTCATTTTGATCAATATTTTTGGTTGTTTTGATGTTTTTTTAAATATTTATGGATTTTTCTCTTATTATCTCATCTATTTAATTTATACTTAAGAACTACTGCTTAAGTCCTTGACTTCTTTTATCTGATTTTGTATACAGCATCATTTAAGTCTAACTTCATTCTTCTGTGGTGTTCAGTTTCTCCACATGTATTGATAAAACTATCTCTTCCCTGTTATGTATTTTTAACACCTTTATTGAAAATTTATTTGTAAGTGTGTAAATTTATTTCTGCTTCTCTACTTGTTCCTCTGGTCTTATATCATATCTACTTATATGACAGTACCATTCTGCTTTGCTTCCTACAGCTTTGTAACATAGTTTAAAATCAGGTATTGTAATTTATCCGGCTTTGTTCTTTGTATTTAAGATTGCATTAACTACTGAAGGTTTTCTTTCATTCCATACTAATTTTAGGAAACATCATTGAAATTTTGTAAGTAGAATTTTCTGTTCTGCAAGCCACTCACAAGTAACCACACAGAAGCTTAATATTAATTATAAATGTTCAACCAATAGCTAAGGCTTGTTACTAGCTAACTCTTACATTTAAATTATTTCATATTTCTTATCTATGCTTTTCCATGTGGCTTGGTACATTTTCTCAGTACAGTATGTCCATCTTGTTTCTCTCTGTGTCTGTTCTCTACTCACCCAACTCCACCTTTCTTCTTCTTCCCAGCATTCTATGTTTGGCTCTCCCACTAGCCTTATCCTGTCCAGGTACTGGCAAATAACCTTCCTTTTTAAGCCAATCACAGTGACAAATACTCACACAGTGTGAAGGAATATCCCATAAAATATTGATAGGGTTTCTGGCATCTCTCTTGAATATTGTTCTTCATAGCCTTGTCTCAATGCTGTTGACCATTGACAACTTGCATTTTCCTTGTTTCAATTTTGGCATAAAGATTTTCTAAAGTCATTATCCATCTCTACAAGAGTTCTGACATCAGCAGAGCATACCTGGGTACCACTAAATGTCCCTGTGCTCTCTACATCCCTATCACAGGTCCTGACAGGATACTGGTATTCCCTGTTTTGCTTTGATATCCCTCATGTGTCATCAGCCTTTAGAATTATTAAACTCGACATATTCTGCTACATTGATTTCTTGCTCTCATCTTCCTCTAATTCCTTCTGGTTTCTCTGAAATACTCTATTAATTCTTCCATTTTAATCTTGCATGGTTAATTCATTTATTTTTACATTAAAAATGAAAATGTGTTGTTGATTGTTTTTGCTCTTACTCTTTTGGCTCTTTGTCCTTTTGAGGGACCCACCACCCAGCTCCCAAATAAAACCCACATGGAGGCCTATTCTTTGTTATGCATGCCTGGCCTTAGTATGGCTTGTTTCTTGCCAGCTGTTCTTAACTTAAATTCTCCTATCTGTCTTTTGGGGACTTTTATCTTTCTCTATTCCTGTATACCTTTTCTTTCCGTCTTACTTTGTGTCTAAGTGTGTAGGACGGTGGTTCCGTGGCTGGTCCCTAAAGTCCTCCTCCTTCCTTTCTCATTCCCAAATCCCTTTTCTCTCAGATTTCTCTTCATGTTTATCCTCTCTGCCTACCAGTTCCACTTATCTCTCTCTCCTGCCTTGCTATTGGCCACTCAACTCTCCATTAGCCCATCAGGTGTTTTAGACAGACTCAGTAACAGTTTTACAGAGATAAACAAATGCAACATAAACGAAAGTAACACAGTTTAAAATAATAGTCTACAACAAACGTATATGCCTTTTTAAGTGCCACTCTGGAGTTCACATCCATACTCCTACATTTATAGGTGCACTGTTCTGTGCTGTCCTTCAGTGTTCTGTGGCTGTAGGTTTAACTGACTGAACTTGTTGGCTACTTGAGAACAGTAACTTGAATTTCTAGGTCTGCTTTGCAATTGTTTTTTGTTAAAACGTTATAAATGGTTTATTGTTTGAGCCAAATGCATTAAAATATTTATTAAACATTATCAAGGTAGAGCCTTATCCACTATATACACAAGGCAATGTGACCACAGCTTCTGAGGCTTCCTCGGTCTGCTCCTCTCCTCTCTCTGCAGATTGAGAAGTTGTGATGTCCGTGACTACACCCAGCTTCACACAGGCAGTGGGGACTGTAATTCAGGTGCTTACCTATCAAGCACTTTACCCACTGAA
This sequence comes from Ondatra zibethicus, assembly GCA_004026605.1. Taxonomy (NCBI): domain Eukaryota; kingdom Metazoa; phylum Chordata; class Mammalia; order Rodentia; family Cricetidae; genus Ondatra; species Ondatra zibethicus. Next base: position 6,499 of record PVIU01012261.1, read on the forward strand.
TCATCTTTCAGTCCACATTGTGCTTTTTATCAGTACAAAAAGTGCCCCCAAGTCCCTCTGGATGATTTTCACTTTGAATTCATGTTTGCCTCCAATCAGCATTTCTCTTTTTATTTCCATCTAAAGACTTCCTCTTTATTCGCAGTATTATTTTCATTTTAAGCTTTTACATCCTGTCTCTTGTAAACAACAGTCATAATACTTATTATAGTCGTGTTTCTTTTCCATATTGAGCCTCCTTTGATCTATTTACTCATCTTCAAAAGAAGATATTCATAGAGACAGATGGTTTGCCAGTTGAGAGTATGTAAGAACAGTTTTGCTAGAGTCTACAGTTAAAGCACCTCCATTAAAACACTAGCTACTGTTAAAAAAAAAAAAAAGCCTGACTGCTGTGCTAAAGGGAGATTCTTATGTGCACCGATCTTGAACTTCTAACTTCCATCCTCATCAGCAGGGATGGCTGTAGTCTACAGTTTGAAACATATGTGGTGATCTGCGCCACAAAGAATGCATACTTCAGGGCATGGCACTTCCTGGATATCGTGTACCCTTCATGTGCCTTGTCTCATTGCTTCTTGTTCTATGGTCCAGTGTAGCTCAGAGGCAGACAGCTTAGTACTAAATATTGTAGAATATCTACCAGGATACCTTGTCTTTCCAAGAATGAGAGGGAAGGGGAGGGAAGGAAGAAAGGGAAGGGTCTTGATTTGCTTCTTTGTTTCTGTAATAAAACAGTGACCAAAAACAGCTTGGGGGAGGAGAGAGTTCATTTCCACTTTCAGGTCACACTCCAGCAATAAGGGAAGCCAGTGCAGGAACTTGGAGTCAGGTAAAGACCATGGAAGAATGATGGGGACTCATTTGCTGTGGTTTGTTTAGCTACTTTTCTTATATAGTGCAGATCAAGCAGCCCAGAGACAGCACTACCCCCAGTGAGCTGGGATCTCTTATATCATTTGGTGATGAAGAAAATGTCTCACAGCCAAGCAAGCCCACAGGAGACAAATCCTCAGTTAACCTCATCTCTTGCTAGGAGACTAATTTGTATCAAGTTTACAGAAACTAACTAGCACAGGAAAAAGAAGGGAAGGAAGGGAAAAGAAGGAGGGAGGGAAGGAAGGAGAGAGGAAAGAAAGGAGGGAAGAAAAGAGGGAAGGAAGAAAAGAGGGAGGGAAAGACAGAGGGGTACCAATAATCCCAATAATCCAATATTTATGTGACAGAGTAACATATTCTGTCTCAAAGTTACTTGTTCTGTGACATGGCAACTCATTCTGTTACATTCTACTTATCTCACTGATGAGGAAGAGACATTCCACTGTTCCCAAATAGAAGACCCTGGCTAAAGGCAAGCACTTGACATTGTGCCTATGGTAATGGCAGCAGCTTTTCAGTCTCATGAGCTCACAACATGAGACAGGAGAACACAGTTTACCTTGCAAGACCATGTGTGGGTGGGGGTTGTGCTCAGAACTAGCATGAACCAGTTAGGCCCATGGGTACAGTCTTAGCAGTAGAAAAGAGGTAACCCTGGTTTCTGAAGGAAAATATGGTTGGTTTCTTGAAGTTATATTTTTTCTTTTATTCTTCTCTCATAAATTATATCATGACAGCAGTTTCTCATGCCTCAACTCCTCCCAGACCCCCCCACCTCCAATCTCCCCCAAATCTGCTTCTTCTCTATGGACAGTGCTTTCCTGTTCCTACTGCTTGTTGCCAAATAACAGGAAGCTGCTTTCCAAATTACCACACTGAGGCTTATATTAATTATAGATGATGAACCAATAGCTCAGGCTTTTTACTAACTAACTCTTACACTTAAATTAACCCATATTTCTTATCTATACTTTGTCATATGGCTTGGTATCTTTTCTCAGTACAGCATGGTCATCTTGCTCTCTCTGTGTCTACCAGTGACTCTCTCTGACTCCACCCTTCCTTATCCCATCATTCTCAGTTTGGCTTTCCTGCCTAAGTTTATCCTGCTCAGCTATTGGTCAGTCAACTTCTTTATTAAACCAATCATAGTGACATATATTCACACAGTATACAGAAGGATTCTTCCACAGAATTTCCCCCTTTTGTCTAATTAAAAGGAAGGCTTATAACTTTGACATAGTAAAATTATGTATAACAGAAACAGTTATCAAGTAAGAATTATAGTTACAATATCCAATCTATTTGTATCTGGCAAAATTAGAGAAAATACTTTATTCTCTATCTTATCTTGGTTAGGCTAAAGTTTTAAACTTAATTTGCTTTCTATCATAACTAAGGAAAGCTATAACTATAACTATTTAGCCTCTAACTCTATCAGATACCCCAGAAGGATAAAATGTTACGTAATGACAAAAATCTTGCTACCTGGACAGTAACCCAAAATTATTCTGTAATTTTGAGGTGTCCAACTCTAGCCTACAGGACTAGCATATCTGACAGACTTTCTTGTGAAGCAGGGCATTTTGAAGGATTGTCATACCTTGTCTTGGCAAAGTTTGACAGCCATATTTTTGTGTCCTGCTGGTCTAGTTTGGACATTAACTGTCAGCAATTGAGACACGGACAATTTCTTTGCCCACATGGCTAGCTTTTACCATAAAAACCAAAGTCCATATAGAGTTTCTTCAATGCCTAACATGTTTTCTGAAGTAGATTGGTGCTACAGGAGCAGATGTGTCTCACTGTCTTGAAAAGTCTTAAGTTGTTTAGCACATTAAATTCTATATTCTGTAGGTCTTTGAAGTGTTTGAAGGCCATCTATCTATCCTAATATATCTGTTTATGGCTATAAAAATATACCAAATATAACTATAAGTTTGACTTTTATAGATGACTATTCATCTGTATTTCTTAATTATACATTACATTTTTAAATGAGCTCCATAAGCCCAATACCTTACCTTAAACAAAGATAGAAACATACATACAGCATCAACATTAGATTTGTATCAATAAACCAAAATCCATACCAATACAAAATATTTAAGGTTAATAATTGATTTTGGATTAAAGTAGATTCAATATTCTACCCTTTTAGCTTATCCTTTCTATACATTTCCATTTCCCTTCAAAAAATAAATAAAGAATAAGCCTCCCAGGCATATCAATAAAACAAAGCATGACAAGTTACAATAAGACTAGGGACAAACCCACCTATCAAGGCTGAATGAGACAACCCAGTAGAAGGAAAAGGGCCTGAAATGCAGGCAGATGACACACCCTCCTCCCACAGCTGGGAGTTCCAACATACTATACAAACATAATATATATGCAGAGGACCTAGTTCAAACCCATACAGGGTCAGTGTTTGTCACTTCAGTTTTTGTTCTTATGGTGTCCCTTATCCCTCTGACTTCTACAGTCCTTTCTTCAATTCTTCTGTGGGGTTCCTCTGGCTCTTCCTTGTGTTTGGCTGTGATTCTCTGCCTCTGCTTCCATTAGTTGCTAGATGACTCCCCTCTGATGACCCTTGGATGAGGCACCAATCTACGGATATAGTAAAATATTAAGAGTCATTCCATTGACTTTTTTTCCAGTTGCGTTTGGTTCTATCCTGGGTCTTGAGCTATTCTGCCTCTGGTTCCTGGCCATCATGGCAGTGTCAGGCATGGGCTCCCTCCTCGAGTTGGACCAGACATGGTATGGCCACTCCCACAAGTTCTGCACCACCTCTATTCCAGCATATTTGCAGTCAGGACAGATTGTAGGTAGAAGGTTTTGTGGCTGGGTTGATGTCCCAGTACTACTGCTAAGAGCCTTGACTGGTTAGAGAAGATGGCCAGTTTGAACCTCCATATCCCTCATTACTAGGAGACTTTGCTAGGGTCATGCTCATAGATTCCAGAGTTTCCACTGCATTAGGTTTCTACATCACTCCCTAAATGCCCCCCAGTTCTAGTCATCTTTCAAAATACTCTCTCCCTCTGTCCCCGTATCACTCACCTGACCCTTCCTATTTCCATCCCACCCACCCCCAGTCCACTCACAAAATCTATTCTATTTCTCCTTCCCAAGGAGATCCATGCATCCCTCACTGAACCCTCCTTGTTACTTAATCTTTCTGGGTCTGTGAATTCTAATATGATTATCCTTTACCTAACAGCCAATGTCCATTTATAAGTGAGCACATACCATATTTTTCTTTCTGGGTCTGGGCTACCTCATTTAGAATGATGTTTTCTAGTTTCATTCACTTGCCTGCAAATTTTATGTTATCATCATTTTTAACAACTGAGTAATACTCTATTATGCAAATGTACCACATTTTCTTTAGCCATTCTTCAGTTGAGGGGTATCTAGGTTGTTTCCAGTTTCTGGCTATTATAAATAAAGCTGCAATGAACATGACTGAGCAAGTGTCCATGTGGTAGGATGGAGCATCCTTTGAGTATATGCCCAAGAGTGGTATAGCTGGATCTCAAGGTAGATCGAGTCCCAATTTTCTGAGGAACCACCATATTGATTTCCATAGTGACTAGACTAGTTTGCACTCCCACCAGCAATGGAGGAGTGCTCCCACTACTCCACATCCTCACCAGCATGACCTGTCACTTGTGTTTTTGATCTTAGCCATTCTGACAGGTGTTAATTTGCATTTCCCTGATGGCTAAGGATGTTGAACATCCTTTATTTGTTTCTTAGCCATTTGAGATTCCTCTATTGAGAATTCTTTGCTTAGATCTGTACCAAAATTTTTAATTGGGCTATTTGGCTTGCTCTCATCTAGTTTCTTGAGTTCTTTATATATTTTGGATATTACCCTTCTGTTGAATATGGAGCTGGATGAAAATCTTTTCCCATTCTGTAGTCGGCTGTTTTGTCCTTTGAGGATGTCCTTTGCCTTACAGAAGCTTTTCAGTTTCATGAGGTCTCATTTACTGATTGTTGTTCTTAGTACCTGTGCTATTAGTGTTATGTTCAGGAAGTTGTCTCATGCATCAATGCATTCCAGTTTCTCCTCTATCAGGTTCAATGTAACTGGATTTATGTTGAAGTCTTCAATCCACTTGGACTTGAGTTTTGTGCAGAGTGATAGTCTATTTGCATTATTTTACATGTCGACATCCAGTTAGACCAGCACCATTTTTGGAAGATGATTTCTTTTTTCACTGTGTATTTCTAGCTTCTTTATCAAATATCGGGTGTCCATAAGTGTGTGGATTTATGTCTGGGTCTTCAATTCCATTGATCAACATGTCTGTTTTATGCCAATACCATACAGTTTTGTTAGTTTAGTTCTGAGTACAACTTGAAATAAGGAATAGTAATACCTCTGGAAGTTCTTTTATTGTACAGAATTGTTTTAATTATTTTGTGGGGTTTTTTTTGTTTTTCCATAAGAAATTGAGTGTTTTCCTTTCAAGATCTGTAATGAATCATGTTATGATTTTTATTGGAATTTTGTTAAATCTGTAAATTGCTTTTGGTAAGACAGCCACTTTTTACTATGTTAATCCTACCAATCCATGAACATGGGAGATCTTTCCATCTTATGATATCTTCTTCAATTTCTTTCTTCAAGGGCTTGAAGTTTTTGTCATACAAGTCTTTTACTTGCTTGGCTAGAGTTACTCCAAGATATTTCATATTATATTATTTATGAAAGATTTTGTTTCCTTGATTTCTTTCTCAGCCCATTTGTCATTTGTGTGTAGGCAGGCTACTGTTTTGGGGTTTTTTTGTTTTTTTTTTTTTTACTTAATCTTATATCTCACCATTGTGCTGAAAGTTTTTAGTAGCTGAAGGAGTAGAATTTTGGGGGTTGCTTATGTATACTATCATATTATCTGAAAATAACAATACTTTGACTCCTCCCTTTCCAATTTGTATTCCCTTTCTCTTGGAGTCATCTCAATCACTGGCAAGAAAGTGAAATCTATTGGGCAGAGGCCGAGTAAAAAATGGTAGCCAGTTTCTCTAGTCAGAGAGCCTGTCACATGGGCACTTGTGCTCTCATTGCAGGTGGAGAACATGTCTAACAAGAACCAGAAAATGTGTAGGTCAGATTTTGGGGCCCTGTGAAGCCCAAAGACAAGACAGAACATAACATTTTGGTTCTTATGATATATAGACTGTGACTGGAGAAGAATAAATATATTTTTCTGTCTTATTAGAAGTCTTTCTGTTTGGAGTGCAAACTGTGTCACCCTATATGTTTCTCATATAGGTTTCAAAGCTTTATATCCTGCTGAAAATTATTACAAGAACCTCATGTTGCCTTGAGAATGAGTCTCAGAGATTGGGTAGGGGCCTTGCATGAATAGTGTGTTTGCAGAAGAATTTGAGTCAAGTTATTCTAGACAGTGATCCAGAAGCTTTTCGTGTTATCAGTTGAGTGATAATGGCAATAGTTGCATTTGGCATCAAGAAGGGGCCATCAGCTTGGGTAAGAATGGAGCACGAGATGTCCGAGTGGTGCCTCCCTTCCCCACCCAGGGCCTCCACACTTCAGTCTATAGAATAAATGGAGGAACTGTCTACAGGAGTCCATAATCCTTCTGTCTTTGAAATGGTAATGGTCATTTCAGATAAACACAGACAGTTTAATGAGTGTGTATAAAGTCCAATACTCCAAAATAACTGCCATTTGCATTTTCCTCTCTAATTTAAAAACTTCTCTTAAGCAACTTGGAGTGACCCCTTCTTGGTACCCAAAAGCTTCTTTAAAATTTATTTCAATGAGCAAATAAACTGAGGTTAGCAAACCCTCTAGAGAGATGCTGAACAATGCCAAATATCTGAATGTTCTCTTACTTCAATAGTGCAACAGTCCCCATTAACCAGCTTGGTATATCACTAAAGAGAGTTCCCAGGGTTCTCTAGGAAGGCTTATGTAGGCAGAGACTGCTTATTCATTTCCCAGCCACCCAGACCTGAAATAATCACCAGAAACTATATTATTTACAACACTGCTTGGCCAAACACTTAAACATATTGCTAGCTAGTTCTTATATCTTAACCCATTTCCATTATTCTATATTGTACCACGAGGTTCATGGTTTACCAGTAAGGTTCCCAGGCATTTGTGTCCTTCAGCGTCTACATGGCATCTCCCTTACTCTGCCTTCTTTCCTCCTCTATCTGCTTGGAATTTCCACCTTACTCTATTCTGCCCTTCCATTGGCCAAAGAAGCTTTATTCATTAACCAATAAAAGCAACACATATACAGAAAGACTTCCCACATCAGATTTACAAATACAATGCAATAAGGGGGCCATCAGTGGCAATCTCCTCCTGCTAACTTCCTGCTCTCCTGAGCTGACTTCTGGAGAAGTTTCCTTGGCCTCCTTCCCGACCTAATGTCTTCACTTTGTCTTCTTCTACAAGGATTCTCCCAACTTTAATCGGCCCCTAGAAATGTCAGATGAAAAATGGCCCAAATGTGAATTATGACAATAAAAGTTTATAAGCTACTAAAATCAAGTTATAGCACTAAGCGCTGAGTCAACTGACAATGTTAAATGGAACATTTTACAGCCGGTCCTGAGATAATGATTAAAAAAACGGCACACAGAGCAGGAAGAAATAACAGACGGGAAACAAGCCCCAAATCAAGTCCTGGGTATCTGATTGCTGTGTGACCTCTCTCTCAAGGGGGTAGCGAGGTGACGGCCTGAAGTTAATGGGGGTCTTTTTTGTGCCCAACCTTTCCCAGTCATTATCTCTTTGATTCCTATAAGAGCAATAAAAAGGAAGGTATTTCTGTCACTGTTCTCAAGTGGAGAAACTGAGGCTTAAACCATCCAGTTATTTGATCAATAACAATAATCAATAATAGAGACAAGATTTGACTTCAAAAGTCTGCCTCAAGCCCAGAGACTCTGGATGACCCCCTACACCCAATATGCCTCCTGCTATTGAAAGAGAAGTGTTAAATAAGTAACATTTAGCTTTTATGAAGACTCTGTCACACCGGAGGCTTCATTTTTGTCCCAAGCTATCAATCCAGGCAAGGGTTCTGTTTACCTTGATGCTTCCCACAAAAGCAAGCTTTATTCAGAATGTTAAATCAGAACTCACTGAAAACCTGTGGGGCTCATGTGAAGATCAGCGTTATTTTAAAAAGTCAGAAGGAATACAGAGCAAAGCCTGGTGATGGAAAGGCCAGCTACCCACAGAGGGCAAGGCAGGAGGATTGCATGTTCAAGGACTGTGTGGGCCACCCAGCAAATTCAAGGCCAACCCAGAAATTTGTCAGAACCAGAAATTCAAACAAATAAATAAATAAACAAATAAAAACATGGAAAAACAGCCTAAGAAGATAAGTTACTAGTAGAGAACCTATTTAGCATGTACAAGGTCCTAAGTTCAATCCCCAGAATCAGACGATAGAAGATAGATAGATAGATAGATAGATAGATAGATAGATAGATAGATAGATAGATAGATAGATAGATAGATAGACAGATAAAGGTAGGTAGGTAATTAGGAATTATAATAGGTAATATGGAAACCTGGTATTTTATTTTTTTAAATAACCACACTTACAAAATGTTTAATGAATAGCTTGATATTTCTGCTTACTAACTCTAATCTCTTGGGACAGTGTCCTCCCATTTGGCTCCTCCACATTCCTATATACCAAGTCACAGTGATTTTTATTCATGCCCACTATGTCCCCAAGGACAGATGGAAGTGTGCTGTCATGCCCAGGGGACTTGGTACGGCCTCCTGAAAGGCTGGTATTTGCTGTAATTGCAAAATCTCTTAGAAATATGATGTTTTACCTCTAAAGATATTTCAAAATTTATATTCTTCTCCCTCATTTGACTTTGTTATAATATAAAGATAGTCTTTTCAATTACTTATTATGGACCGAAATTCATGCTCCAAGAAGAATTAATGTCATGTTAATTCTCAGACTTCACATGCTCCTTGCAAACCTCTTACCCCAGCCAGAGTAACACGATGATAAAATGGTATAATCACATGACACGTGAAGTGCTGCAATGAAATGAAAAGGACCGAAATACAACTGGGATATTAATTCAAGAGAAAGAGAAAATAGCACTATTTGAACAGGCTTAGTGGGATCGCTGAGTTCTTTCTGAAAATAAGTGGGATGTTAGCTCACCTTTCCTTGACCTATACTCCGACTCCCCCAGTCTAATACAGCCCTACTCACTGCACATGCATGGGGGGACAGAGAGACAGACACAGAAATCCAAAGAAAGAAGAAAGACATGGGGAACAGAGGGACAGAGCCAGATACAGAAATGCAGAGAAGGAAGAAAAAGAGAGAAATGGGGCTACCATATTCATTCACAGACAAACAGGATGATACTCGGTGCAACCACTCATCCAAACACTAGATGAAGACATCATCATGTCACTGTAGCAACAGAATCAGGCATTTCCTTTATATACACAAATTAGTAAGATGAAGAAAGGCTGCTGAGATGGCTTGGTGGCTGCTCTTCCAGAGGTTCTGGGTTTGTTTCCCAGCACCCACATGGCAGCTCACGACTGTTTGTAACTCCAGTCCCAGGGGATACAACACCTTCTCCTGGCCTTCTAGAGTACTGAATGCACATGAGGTCAAAACACCCATACACACACAGTCTATATAATATTAATTAATTCATTAGATGTGGTAGTAAAACCTATAAAAACAGCTCTAAACTCAATGCTTTCCATTGAAGATAGCATCTGGAACGGCAGCCCAGACTGGCGTCAGCCTCCTAAGAAGCCTCCTGCTGCCTTGGCCCCATGAGCTGGGATTTCAGCAACAACTTTATTTATGGGGTTCAAGAAACAGACACAATAATTCCATAACATAATTCCATGGTTGTGCCACAGTATGTTCCACTGGCAAGTTAAATGACAGCAGCTTCTTTTTCTAATACTTTTATTGTGATCAAACCTCTTTGTGATGATGAATCTTTTAAAATTTATTTTGTTACTTTTTTGATAATTCCATACA
>PVIU01012261.1:16524-61106 GCA_004026605.1 Ondatra zibethicus
CTGCTTTAGTTAGGCTGAATGGGAAGCGGCACACCCAATCACAGCTGCTTTAGTTAGGCTGAATGGGAAGCGGCACACCCAATCACAGCTGCTTTAGTTGGGCTGAATGGGAAGCGGCACACCCAATCACAGCTGCTTTAGTTAGGCTGAATGGGAAGCGGCACACCCAATCCCAGCTGCTTTAGTTAGGCTGAATGGGAAGCGGCACACCCAGTCACAGCTGCTTTAGTTAGGCTGTTAACCTAGCAGAACATTTAACCCAAATCCAACCTGAAAGTGTGTACTTCCCAGGGAGACACCTTCTAGCTCCAGAAGCATCCTGTAGTAGGTGCAGAGCGTTGCACTGAGGGTCAAGGCCTTCAGCACAGACGCGGGTTGCTGTGGTCCCAGAACCCCCCCCCCCCGTAACACCTTGGAAGCCGTGACTCTGAGAGGGAAGGAGACCCAGACACTGCACTCAAACCTTCTTATTTTCATAATGCCAATCTGTATCAGGTTTTCCAGCCACTCAGAACTGCAGATGGACCTTTCCTACAATAATAGATTTTCCTTTTAAATATTCCACAATCCTGGACCATATTTCTGTTTTTAGAGTATTGGTTAAAATTGGGTATTATGTTTATAACAAGTATGTTGTATTTTATGTAGTATGTTGAATAGTAAGTAGTACATCCAAATCCATTGAGGAAGCTGGAGTGATGGCTCAGGTAGTGAAGCCCTTGTCCTGCAGGTGAGGTGTGTCAGGGCTCTAGAACCCACACAAAAGGCAGGCATGGTGGTGGCACAAGCCTATAGTCCCAGAAATGGTGAGATAACAGGTAGACATAGGCAGAGTCCAGGGTCCAGGCCCAATATCAGCACAGAGGCAGATGGAACCATTACTATCTCTGTTCTTTCTAAAGGGATGGGTGGCAGTCTGGCAGGCAGCATTGGCGTTCTCATATGCCAGTTGCTTAACGAGAAGTATTCCTGCCTCTCCATCAACCATAAGACAATTGACCAGCACAAGAAACCCTGTCTCGAGGGGGGAAAAAAGACAATTGACCACTTGTAAAAGATGAGCAATAAAATCTTGATATGTCTCATCAGGCCCCTGTCTAAATCTAGAAAGTTCCTCAGTCTTTTTTTCCCAGAATCCAGTAATTCATGCCATATGTCCTCACTCCCAAAAAACAAAGCCACTCCCTTCCAGAAATGTAGCACATCATCCTGTCTCCCCCATCCATTCTAACCCTCATTATAGTCCTCAAGGAAAGAAAGTAATTCCGGCAGGGGAACAGACGGTCAGGGGCGCTCATTCTCTAGCCGAGCTGACATTTTTACTTTCGATTTTGCTTGGTCCCTTCTGACCTTACACTAGAAAAAGCCCCCTTCTAGCTTCTAAGAAGTTTGTTCTTGTGTCTCATGATTTAGCTCATGCTCATGTATGTAAGAATCTGTCATCCCTTGATTCGTCCCCATTTGTTGTTTGTATCGTGACATGGACGAATGTCGGAGTTACCCAGAATCGCACTGGAATACCTTCTCCTTGTCTGTGGGATTCCACTGTCTTTTCATTGGCTTGATCCCATAGTCCAGGATCTAGAGTGTCCTTTTCAGGAAACCTGGGATTATAGTCTGTTATTAAATCCCAACATCTCACAGCTGGGCTTTAGACATTGGTACACCACTCTTATTTCAGAAACAGAGAATCAACTCAGTATATGATGCCGCTTTACCTAGTTTTAGGACCACATTAGTCCCTGCTTACCTCCTGCTGCAGAGGCCCTCATGCCCTTGTTTAGCTTTTCGTTCGGGTCCCTGATTCAGGTACCACTTGTCAAGCTATGCAGATCTGTGTCTTTGAGACCTGGGATGTGAGGACCTGAAAGAATGGTCACTACAGTATAATTCAGAGACAACTTCCTTCAGTTCCAATGTGTACCTTTATACACGAACATATCAAAGAAAGCAATGCTCCAAGGAAGGTTGTTTGACTTCAGAAGAGCATGATCAGGAAAACGTGGAAATAAACATCAGTCAGCACATACTAAATATTATCAGAGCACTCCTTTCCCAGAGACTTCTCAGGACAGACCAATTTAAATACCATTGCCTGGCACATTCTGTAGATTCTATGTGGGAAATCATGAAAGCAAGGCAGAAGGCCATATCCAGATTCAGGGTACACTGACCAGACTGGATTCTACAGCTGTGTTCTGACCTCCAACAAAAACAAACATGCCTTATAAACTGAATGTGTTGTCACAGGAGGCGCAAGGTCACGTCCAAGAGCAATGCAGGGAACAAAATGCACTTGAGATAAAGGCCCTCTGCCTTTTCCTCTGCAGCCTCTCTCACAGTTCTCCAAAGCATGCTCCCCATGAGTCATTCTTCTGGCTGTGTTTTGACATTGGAAGCGCTCAGGTTAGCCTAGCCTACATGGCAGAGTTCCAGGCCAATCCAAAGCTTACAGGAGCCTAAACCTGACTTAACTCAAAGTTATCCCCTGACTTCCACTACATAGATTCTCCAGGCATGTATCTGCTCCCATCACACGGGAATATGCACATATATACACACACGCAAAAAAAGCATGAATTGAATAAAGATTGATTCAGATGTAGAAAGAGGGGAAAGAATCATAGCAAAGCCCAAAATCAAGAGTTAAAATTTAGTAGCAAATTAATTTCCTCAAACCTTGAGCGATTCCATAAATACTCAGTCTGATGCTATAAGAAAGCAAAGACCCTTTGTTGCATTCTTTTAACTAGAGTAATTATCATCAGATCCAAAGAAATCTCACATCAATCAGAGGCTAATGCTATCTATCCAACATGTGCAGTGACATACTGTAAGAGAGCCCTGGCTTCACTCTGTTTGCTAAAAAGTGTGATATCCATCATCTCTGTGTGTCATCAGACTGGTCATACAGTTAGACATGTAGAAGACAATCTGATCATAGGAAAGAGCTTTTAGTCATTCAAATGTATTTACTCCATATGTTAGGCACATTACTAAACACAGAGATCTGAGAATAACTAGAATGAAGGAGACAGGCATAGATGAGGCAAACTAATATCATGATCGAGATTACCCTACAACCCATTTTAAGCCTGATATGGTGGGGTGTGCTGCTTGTCATTTTTCTATTTTTCTGGAATTAAATGAATTTTGGTAACGAGGTTTCAGACGAGCTTTCTTATGCAGGCTATATTACTGAGGCGAACAATTCTCTATGAATCGCAGGATAATAAAATATTCACAGAAACTTGCAACTCTGCAGCTGAATAACAATTACACGTTTGCTCCAAACAGGCAATTGGTTTCCAAACACATTAAACAAAGGCAATTTAGAAGGTTTCTTCTTCGTGCTGGCATTCTTGACGCTGCTGAACATCCTGGGATTCTGGAGGGCTTCACAGGGGTAAGTGTATGGGAAGAAGAATGATTTCTGACTCCATGAAATATTGGTCTGAGACTCATGAGTGAGCCAATGGAATCCCCTATGCCATGACGAGACAAATTAGCATCAGTTTAGACTTCCCTTATCCACCAGTTCTCACAATAAATACGTGTTTTATTCCATTCTAAAGCATGCTATGACGCCAAGATGGTTTCCTATATCCATGATCCACCATTTTAGAGTTACAGGTAGCCATGAGGGTAAGTCATTACCTCTAAAAACAAATATCATTAAACAAACAGCTAGGAATTTAATGACCCTAGAGATTTGGGTTCCAGTCAAGCCTTTAAATCAGCAGTGGCCATTTCAAGGTCAATAGGTGAAACTCCATTACAGCAGTGGTCCTCAATCTTCCTAAGGCTGTGACCCTTTAATACAGCTCCTCATGTGGTGGTGGTCCCCCAACCATAAAAATTTTCACTGCTACTTCATAACTATAATTTTGCTTCTGTTATGAATCATAATATAAATATCTGATATACAGGATATCTGATATGAGATCCCCCCGGGGGTCGTGACCCACAAGTTGAGAACCACTGTTTTAGAGACTCAAAGTTGTCAAAATAGTGTAATGTCATCATCTTTGTGCATAATCTCACTTGTCTTACAGTTAACATATGCAATACTAATCATGGAAATACTTTTCAGTCACGCAACGTCCACTTGCCAAAGATCCCCCATGAATCAGGCGCATATGTATCATCTGCTAACATCTACCCACTGATTGCCCCACCTCTCTCTCCCTCTCTCTTTCTGACATATTCTAGCTGTGTGCACAGAACAAGCAGCCTAACCTGCTGGAGTCTTTACACATGTGAATTAGCATCAGCATAGCAACCTCTGGTTCTTAGGGAGACAGCGCTAAGCTGCATGTGTGGTACACCAGGGGAACTAAGGTTTCATTTTTCTCTCTTGCCTCCATTTATCTATTGTAGGCTTTTACCCACAAATTGTCGCACTTGTCACCTCTTCTTTGGCCAAATCAGTCTTTTATTCTTCTACCAAACGTCTTTTGGATCAGCATCCTGCTGACAGATAGGGGCAGCAAACCAGAAGTTTGCAGAGTCAAAAGTCAACAGATGCTCAGGGTCATGTACAGCCCTGATCTCCCTGAGCTGATGGTCCATTGTGAAATTCTACGAGAGGGGGTGGCACCACACCTAAGTTTGAATAGCCCCTTTAGTAGGATTGTTTTTTGACCATCAAAGCACACGGGTTCGACCTCTCTCCCACAATATGGAAGTTCTCTAAATGCCAGGCTCTTAGATCACAAAGGAAACTAGAAAATCGGTCTCACAGGAAACTCCCACAAGGATTTGTAGCTTTGTAGGAAACAGGTTTTGTCATGAAAACTGAAGCTGAAGACATGTGCTCTTTCCCTCCAGCCACTGTCCCCAACCCCAGAAGCTGAGCCCATGTGCCAGCTTGTAAGGCCCAGTACCACCTCTCCAGTTTCCATTTTGTAGTCTTCATGTAAGAATTTGCCTTTGTCTGGGCAGTGATGGCTCACACCTTTGATCCCAGTGCTTGGAAGGCAGAGACAGGCAGATTTCTGAGTTCAAAGCCAACCTGGATTATGAAGTGAGTTACAGGACAGCCAGGGCTGCACAGAAATATCCTGTCTCCAAAAACAAATGAAAGATAGAAAGGAAGGAGAAAGGGAGGTAGGGAGGGAAGGAGGAAGGGAAGGAGAAAGGGAGGGAGTGAAGGAAAGAAGGAAGGAAGGAAGGAAGGAAGGAAGGAAGGAAGGAAGGAAGGAAGGAAGAAATTAAGAAAGAAACTTGCCTTTGTCCTTCACAGAAGCAACCTCCAGAGTCAGAGATGTCAAAGTCTGTCCCACAGTGTATGAGCAATGTAAACACCAGCACACTCCTTAATCCAGCTATGCCGTGGTTTCCTCACCTCTTACTGTGTTCCAAGGGTGCTTGAAGTTGAGTAAATACTCAAAAATATTAGCAATACTAAAGTGCCTCCCCACCTGGCCCTATGCACCCCCTTTCTTCTGCTTTATTCTTCTCATGCTTATGCTGAGATGTGATCCAGTTGACCATGAGAATGATCGAGTCCAAGTCAGTCTTACTTGGGCATCTGACTTCATCAGCTCATCGTGCTTCCGTGCGTTCAGCCAACCTGTTAAGCAATGCTCCTGGCACTAAAGAACCAAGGAAACTCCATTAGAACAAAGGGAACGAGACTGGCATCCAATACAAAACAGTCAGCTCTCTGTGGTTATTGAGGGAGAGCTTGTGGTCGGTGAAAGAGGGAGGGAGGAATGAAAATGTCCAACACCAGAGATTAGCACAAGCACAGATCAGGGACTTCACACTAAGGCAGGTTTGATTCATAAATAAGTCTCATTCCATCCAAGTCTTATGTAAGCCATAAGGATGTTTTTTACACTTGAAATTTAGTGTTCTAGTGTGTAAAATGGCAACAATCCCTCCTTCCCAGAGTAGTATGGCTGGAGAAGATACTCAGGGCAGGAAAGTTTCTCTGATGTTAGGGGTGGACGGTGGACATTTTTAAAATGTGGTCACAGACTCCTTCTTTGACAATGGTCTCAGCACCAAATTCATGGTACATCTAATCAGTAGAGTACAATCTACAGCACATTTGATGAGCCCTGAGAGTCCAAGCAGCCATGAAATCCACTACCAATAAAATTTCAGGGTTTCTCTCACTAGCAGTACAGAAGAGACAGGTGGTTGTTAAAGAAAACCATCCTGCTGGTCACGATGGTGTGTGCTCCCCTATAATCCCAGCACTTAAGAAACTATGGCAAGAGGATTACCCCAATTCAGACAAGACTAGACTACAAGCAGGTCCCAAGAGAGTTTGGGCTACATGGCAATACCTTGTGTCAATAATAAGAGAGCGCTCTCTAAAGGTCCTTATGGGATCCTCACTGTGTACTAAATAGAACTCCCCTGTCCTTGTACAAAGACTACCTCTTAAATAATGACCCTCGCAGCACCATCAGAAAAAGTGGGCAAGCACGGGAGGGAAGCCAGTGATTTATCAAGTCATCTACATCTGCTCCTAAGGAAAGTTCGCTTTCTTTCAGTTTTAGATATTGTAATCTAAATCATTTTAAGGCCCAGAGCATCAGTGGAAGAAATCATGAAGAAATTCCTCTCTGTGAAAAGTCTCTGAAGTTTTATGGCAGTATGCTGGAAGCATCGTCAAGTATTGATCTTTGGGAGACAGCCCTATGAAACTGGATTTGAGTCTGTCTGGTGAGCGCCACTAGTCATTATTTTCTTCTTCAGTCGAACACTTCATAGATGTTACCAGGAAAATCAACACAAAAGAAAGGGACCATGGATGCTATCTGCATACTTTATTTACCAGGAACAATTATGATCCTGTAATAAACTATTATGCTTTTGTATTGATGTATTGAACTAATTAAGTGATTCCAGCCCCTTGGTGATTACTTTGTGACCAGAAAATGATTATTTTTTTCTATGCCAACATGTCAATCATATTGTATAACCTTTACAATGGCTCAGCAATTGAAAGTGACAAGCAATATTTACTTATAATTTTAATGTCAGCTAAGAAATGCTATGTTTATATTTTTTTTCTTTCTGCACATTCACTAATTCTTTATTGCATTGTAGGGAGTGTAACCACAGATAACACAATTCTAAGTAGATAATAAATGTATATATAATTCTGATATATTTGATTTGTTATTTGACTAAAATATATCTCAATTAAGGAAAAGAATTTCTGAATTTAAAGGCAATGTTACCATCATAGAGGTAGCATGGTTTGGTTTCATTTGGTCTTGTTAGGTTTGGGACAATGCAGCCCAGGCTGGCCTCAGACTTAACTATGTTGCCAAGGATAGCCAACAAACTGGAATTACATGCCAGGTGTCTCTGTGCCAGGCTTCTTTTATTATTATTATTAATTATTATTACTATTGAATAAAATTAATACCCTGTCCCTTTGTCCAAGTTTGTCTCAGTAAGTTTGGTTTTGAGTCTCCTGCTCCAGGTGACTCTTTCCTGCCCCCACAATGCCTGTCTTGATAAACCTAACCTGAGTTCTTCCATTCTGGTACCCAGACATTGAAGGTCCTCACCAGCGACCTCCATCCACTTCCCCTCCTGGACTACACTGGATTGAACAAGAGCCTTCACCAGGTCATTGCCAGTGATGGTAACTAAGCACCCCCTCCTTCTGATGCAGCCAATGCTTAAAGCTGTGGAATAAAAGATGTAGCCAACTTGACTGGGTTTCAATATGCATTTTTAAATGTTCTTCCAGCTGTAAAACATCGGGTGTTTTTCCTACTCCAGCTATCTGCTACTTGCAGGTTTGTTCAGAGAACACGTCCATGTGCACAGAGCAATTCTTCCCGTTTGTTTGGGGAACACGTCCGTGTGCACGCAGCAATTCTTCCCCACAACTTTTTCAGATCTTTTGTTTTGCATAAATCCCTGGCAAAGCAGTGAGCCAGGGCCCGATGCTCTTACAATTTCCCTTGCTGTGAAAGGTTAAATGCCAAGCTTGCAATTTTGGGCTTAATGAACACCCCAAAGGAGCCTCGTTGGCGCAGTTTCTAGCGCATTGGTCTCATAATGAACACCCCAAAGATCAAGAAAACTCCAAATGCCTCGTCCTGGTGTAAATGAAAAGCCATAGCCTGCTCTTGCTTTAGAAAATGGCCTGGCATGGCCTTGGCCCTTCCCCAACTTTCCTTTCATCTCCTTCATTTCTACATTGTAACAGGAAGAAAGGGGTGCTCGCCACGCTCTCCCTCTTCCTTTGCAATGAAAGATCTGCAGAAATTAGAAAATTGACCCAAAGCAAGCAGCAGAGGAGCTGAGAACTCGCACGCTGGCGTTGACACTTGTGATTAGCTAAATTGCAGTAACTGCACACGCTTCCATTCGGAACAGGGTGCATTCACACGGCAGTTTCTTCTCTAGAGCCTGGCGACATTATCGCTGAGCACCTGGAATAGTTTAGGCATTGAGTGTAATTGGTTTTGCTTTACATAAATCTGGAGCTTTGTAAATAAGTGGAGCGTTTCAGCTTCTATATAACACCAATTAACTTAAACGGATGCCTTGTTTGCAGAAGCCTGCTGCGTTCAGTACTGTATTTCTCCCATAATGTGTTCAACGGCAGCAAAGCCCTGCGTCTCCACAGCGTTCCTTCTGCTCCAGACACTTCCGCCAAGGGTCTCCCAGTCACTCGCTCACTCAGGGCAGGTCAGAAAGGTTGAAGGAACCTGGTCTTCCCTGAGAAACACCCTCAGTGCTGGATTTCTGATCAAGATTTGGGACTTGAAAGGAAGGCACTAGAAAATGTTTTCTCTGACCCACAGAGCACATAGGTCTGACCCCATCTGGTTCTGTCCGCAAGTGACAAGGACATCTTTTACCTCCTTTTACTCTTGTAATATTCGGGGCAGGCAAAAGCCAGACCTTGTGCCTGTACTCAAAAATTTTTAAATGTGTTCTTATTGTATGAATTTACCAGTGAAAGCATTTCCAGCGTAGTGCCTTGTTTCCTGAAGGGGGAAAAGCAAGCAAGCAAGCAAACAAAAACCTGAGACCTGGGAGCAGATGGATTTCCCCCCCCCCATTATCTCTCTACTCAGCTCTCTCCCCTTGCTGTGGTATCCCCTCCAATAATTCCAACAATCTTGAGTTCCAACATCCAGCCCTTCATTGCCAACCTGGAATTCTCTTGCTTTATACAAGCAGTTTGTAGAACTATGGGGACTGATCAACAGGTAAGAACACTTGCTGTGTACATGGGAGAACCTGAGTTTGATGCCCCAGAACCCACATGATCATGTGTCATGATCACACACACCCAGCGTTGGTGAGCAAAGGCAGGCAGATCCCAGCCGGCTTAGCTGGCTGGGTGAGCTTCAGATTCAGTGAGAGACTGTCTCAAGGGAATATGTGGGGACACAAGGCAGAACACCCACTAACCTCTTCTTGCTTCTGTGCACACGGCATGTGCACACAGGCGTATACAGAAACAACTCCAAATACACACCACACAGGCTAATTTCTAAAGTATTTTTGTCAGCTAACAGAGGAACACTATCACCAAATAACAGCTCTTGATTCCACACGTTTCCTGTTAATATTGGGATTAACAAATTGAATGCCTGCTGAGAACGGCCAGGGTCTCTGGGTCTGAGAAAATCATCAGCAATATTGGGCCCAGCAATAGCTATACACCATCCCCACCGCAAGGAAAGCCAGAATACGATTCCCAGTCTCAGGCCTTTAAAAGTATAGCCCTCAAATAAAACCCCCAGCAGAGTGACGGCGAAATATAAGTTTCCCCCAGTGCGATCTGGTGGAGAGAAAAGGAATTAGGGGAGTCACTAACAATCACGACCCATAGCTATGCCACCCTTTGCAGTTTACAAGTCTTTGCCACATGTTTGATTAAGACCAGCATTCTGGGAGGCACAAGGTAATGTCCCCATTTTGTAAGTGAGAAATTGTAACACCAAGACAGTAAGTGACTTATGAGGAGTTGCAGAGCTGGGAGATGGTTTCCTCGATACCTGTCACCTAAGCCTGAGGACCTGGGTTTAGATCCCCAACATTCCTGTCAAAAGACGGGTATTGCAGCACACGTATATAAACTTGGTGCAGAGGGCAGAGACATGGAGATTCCCAGGGACAACTGACCATCCAGCCTTGCTGAATCATTGGGCTCTGGCCTCAGTGAACAATGTTATCTCAAAAAATTAAGGTGGAGAGCAATCAAGCAAGTCTCCTAACATCAGCATCTTTCCTCCATATGCATGGCTTGTACACACGTGTGTGCACACTCGTAGGCACTCTCGGTATACACACACACACACACAAGCATGTACAAATACCACTCACACATAAATGAATAAATAAAATAAAAATAAACTTTAAGCAGAGAGAAGACTTGAAAGTTACGCCGTTGTTCTCCAGGACCATAGCTGCTTTCACAAAGAACCGTGTAGGTACCACCAACATTGGATCAACCCACATGGATGAAGCACTCTGTCATCGAAGGGGAACAAGAAAGGAATGCCATGACATGGGTAGGAATCCTGACAGAACAGCTAACATTTTCCACAGTCAGCACTCCTACGGAGCCTTCCGCTGCTCCATGTAGACTCCTGATCATCACGTGCTCCCCACTGAAAGAGTCTTCCAGCTGACTACAGTTGGGGCAGGGATCTCGAATTGAGATCTCCCAGTTCTTTCAGGTCTGCCATCAAAACTGGCTGGATGTTTGTATTACAAACGGGTTCTAAGCTGCCTTTACGAAGAGCAATTTGCAATAAATAGATGTTCCCTTAGTCTGATCCATAATTGTGAAGATTCCTGTGCTACTTGCTCGGAGCACACAAATGTTCTGTTTCTTGGTATGTCAGCTCTTTTAGCAATTAAAGTCACCACCAGCTTTTAGATAGTCTCGGGGGAGGCAGCAAGCAGTTGTGAGCTGTCTCACATGTGTGAGGACCCAAACTCCAATCCTCCACAAGATTATGCTCTAATCACCGAACCTCCAGTCCCCCAAACCCTCATCTACCCCTCATCACGGCCGCATTGGAATCCACCTCTTGGCTCTGATTCCATCTCTTGGATGGAAGTCAGGCGGTTCTTAGGCTTATGAAACCACAAGTGACCAAACTTAAATAAACACAGCAATGAGTGCACAGCCTATGACAAGTGTCTATTACCATGGTAACGGCAAGTCAGGAACACATTTAATGGCACTTAAGTGAAAAAACAAGGCAACAATTCTATAATTCTGCTACAGATAAAAGCTGGAGAAAAATGGAGTCCATGGGAGATAGGGATTTGGCTAAGGCAAGGGGCACCTCTTGCCATCCAAGATATTACAAAAGAAACACACATGCCATCATGGCAGTTTGCATTTCCCCAGCAGGATCCATCATAGAAAAATGAAGAAAAGAACAGGATGACACAACATTTATCAGAAAGGAAGCATATCTCTATCAGAAGTGCCAGAGGAGAGAAGACAGGCTTCAAACGGGAGAGCAGGCCGCGGCCATTCAGAAGCAGGCATTTTAGTTTGGAAAGTGTGTCCTGCATATAGTAGGTACCTTGATTGGTATGAATTGATGGTTGTCTCCTGAGCAAGCCAGATGGCTTTTCTCTATTTCTCAGGTGTTTCTTACATTAACTAAATCTTCCTGATCCAATTCACATTGTCTCCAGAAGCCAGACTTTTGCTCCCCCTAAAGCTTTGCAAACAGGCGAAACAGATAGTCCTGATTTCACTGCTGCAGAATGTGGTGGGGAGGCAGCAACAAACAGCCATGGTGAATGAACCGCTTTGCCGCAATTAGAAGTTCACGGGGAATAAATTATCCTCCAGTTCAAGCTGTCCAGCAGTAATTCTCATTAATAATAACACGTCAACAACAGTCTGCTTCCCACAATGACAGTGAGTGCTAGAAACTTCACCATTATTCTTCCAGCCAGAGTCACATCCCAGACGGCTGGCCCAGATTGCCATATGCAGCATAAAGGCAAGGTTTAGGAGAATAAAGACACTCGATGTATGACTGGCCATGAAGTTCATAGGCTAGACAAGCAAGTGAAAAGAACTCAAGGGATTCTCTCCATCAAGCCATCTCTTGTAATTTATGCTAAATCTTAAGTTAATGTTCACCTTAGGGAATTTATAAAGGGGATAGTTTCCCAAGGTCTCTCTCCTTCCTGAGCAGAAACAAATTTTTCACTGTGGCAGCTTCAAGCTGTACATGTGACCTCAGGTTATAGAGAAGATGTGGTCCACGAAGGTAGGATGATTGTGGAGATATATAGGGTTAGAGACAATAATGAAGAAACATGAAGATAGATAGGATAGATAGATGATAGATACATGATAAATGGTAGAATGTTAGGTGATAAGATAGATAGATAGACAGACAGATATATAGACAGATGATAGGTAGACATACAATAGATAGATGATATATAGATTAAATAGATAGATGATAAATAGAAATATAGATAGCAGAAATATAGAGAGATAGATACGTAGATAGATAGATGACACAGAGACGATAGATAGATTAGATAGACTAGATTAAATAGATGATAGATAGAAACATAGATAGCAGAAAGATGATAGATAAATAGATAGATAGATAGATGATAGATAGATAGATAGATAGATAGATAGATAGATAGATAGATAGATAGATAGATGATAGATAGATAGATAGATAGATAGATGATAGATGATAGATAGATAGATAGATAGATAGATAGATAGATAGATAGATAGATAGATAGGTAGATAGATAGATAGATAGATAGATAGATAGATAGATAGATAGATAGATAGATAGAATTAATCTCAGCCTACAGGTGACTCTGCCAGTGAGACTCTTCAGCTTATCTACATGTACAGTTTCAAGTTTTGTGAGTGCTTAGGAGCTGGAATCCACAAACAAACATTCCAAGAAACACTCCAGACAGAAAACCTATTTTGCTTGTGCCCTAACTTAAAGCTACGCAGCATCCCTACCCTATATCCTGTTTGGGGCAGTCATGGGGCTCCATCTCAATTGAAAGAGCAATAAGCTCCATCTCCTCCTGAAATATAGCAAGATTCTTATGTGTCATTGCTAAGAAAACTGTTGCTGTGAGTTTTTAGGCTTTGGTTTGAGTAACTATCAGCTAGAGAGATGTGTGGTCAGAGATCATTCTCCGTTGCCCAATGTGGCCCAGAGACGCCAAAAGTTTGGGCATCACTACTGTCCTGGATAAACAGAAGGGTGGTGGCCAAAACATTCCAGGCAAACTTAAGAGGCAGCATAAGCAAAGCACACAAATGCGAAGCAAAGGCCACAGATTATTGTGAAAATGGCAGCATATATGCTATAACCAGTTACAAGTTCCCAGACCATGGCAGTATAGACATTTGTGTCTCAGAAAGATCAACCAGTCACAAATTTAATGGAGAACCTGACAGAAACTAGATAGTCATTAGAGAGCCTAGCTATGTAATTAGTGCCATGTAAGGTCCCTGGCTAATGGTGGTAGTGCCTACCATGGAGACACACAAATTAGGGAGCCAATAGTGAGGTAATCAGTGGAAAGCAGGCATCGGGCCTTATTTGCACTAAATTGTTTCTTAAAAAAAAATTATGATAAACTTTTGACCTTGGAATTATCATTAACCTCACATTACATATCTGAAACCTGAAACACAGAGACTTCAAGCTACTTCCCCAAGGACAGCCATGACTCATAGAGTCCAACACTAAACAGTGGCATACTTAATCATAAAGCACCACTGCTCAGATGTGTAGGGGACACAGGGAAGGAAGTCAAGGAGTGTTACCAGGTTTCTGACTTAATAAACTCGGTGCCTGTTAAAGCTGCTCGACTAGATAAACATGGGAGAGTAGAAGGGCAGACATTAGAAGAGAGATGTTTCACACAATGAATTTGAAGCGTCTGTAGGAAACAGAGTGATGGCCCTATGCCCAGATAGTTATGTATCTGAAGCTTTGCTTACATAGAAATCTTCAGCCATCAAGAATTCATATTTCAAGAGACTGTTAGGGAACATCTAGCCATGCTTTTATTTTATAAATGAAAAAATCTATATCCAAGGAGTTGCTGTGATTTGCCTATAGTTAAATGCAAATATTTACCTGGTAAACTCTGATCACCAGTCTAACCTAGTGAAACCAGTTTTCCCAAAGGAGTTATGAGAAAAGAGGGAAAAAATCAGCAGAAAATGCTGGATTTAATTTTTAAGTTTAGCTTGATTTTTAATAGGCTTATTAAACACTTTATTACATGTACTGTATATCACTAAACACATACTCAGAGCCTTCTGTCTTCATAGGAATAGCAGTGATCATCTTCATAGACTTCTGGGATAAGCTAAGAGGTCAGACAAGCATCAGACAAGACTGAACGTGAACTAAGTCGCCTTAGTAATAGCTGGGCAACATTTAATGAACTACTTATCATCACAGAGATTTAATCGCCACATCTGCAAAACAGGGGGATATATTCTACATTATTTTAGCCCTTGGAAATATCCTAACAGGCATTAAAGATCCCCAGACATGGGGTTATTCAATGTAAATTAGTCAGCTGCTATTTTTCTTCCCCCTCAGTCAGCAAATGTTTACTGGATATCATCTCTACTCCCAAGCAATTGGCGGGTATGTATCAATTAATATTTTTCTTATTATTAAATCAGTAAAAGTAAAAGCATCTGTTTTTCCCATTTATGTTATTCCTAATACAATATATCCAGTAATAACAATCACCTTGATATTAGACCCAAAATGCATCCAATACTCAGGCCAGAAGAGATGAAGATGCAGAAATCTAATTTATCAGAACACAGAGTCCCTGTTGGTTCATCATAGCATTTCTTAGGCCCACGGAGTTTGGATTGTCTCCAGATACACAATTAACAGGCCTTTTCTGCCTTCCTATTCATAATTAGATTATGGATGGAGTTAAGCATCCCACAGACACTCACCATATCATTCATAAGATGCAATGAAGTAAATGAGGTCTTGATTGTCCAGTAAA
The DNA here is from genome assembly GCA_004026605.1 of Ondatra zibethicus. NCBI lineage: Eukaryota > Metazoa > Chordata > Mammalia > Rodentia > Cricetidae > Ondatra > Ondatra zibethicus. Next base: position 31,540 of record PVIU01012261.1, read on the forward strand.
CGCTTCCAAAGTTCTTCTTTGAAATAGTGACAGCCTTCATTGAGTTAACTTATTTCCTTCTTTAATGGACAATTGTTAGATTCATCTGCCCTCCTATACAACCACCGTAATAAAAAGTAAACTGAGGTCTGCTTATTTGTCAGGCGTTCTAATGGTTTTGACCAATATGCTTGTTTGGATGGAGAGAGGAGGTCAATAAGCAACTGATATGACACCTGTTGAGTCCAACCTTGGAAAAGGTGCTTCTGAGAAGACATAAAATGACAAATTCATTCAAAAGATACTCATGGCCTTGGAAAATGGCTCACTGGGTGATGCACTTTCTGTGCATGAATATGGACCTGCAGTCCCAGTGCTAAAGAGACAGAGAAGGGATGATTCTAGACATTTATTGACTGACCAATTTAGACAATCAGTGAACTCCAGGTTCAGTGAGAGACTCAGTATCAAAAAGTAAGATAGAGAATACTGTGGAATATACCTGACAATAATCTCAGGTCCCCAAAGCTTATGGCAAGCACATTACCCAGTGAGCCACTTCCTAACCCAATAAAATTGACTTTAATGTGCTATAAATGGTATCATTGTGCTAGTAACATATGTAATTTAAGTTCTTGACAAGTATTTACTTATAATACAGTTTTAACATCTGTTTGAAAAATCCAATATCAAAACTAAGTCACAGGAAATCAGTTATACAAAAAAGTACATGGCCTGGCAATATATTTCCACTAGTGCAATAGTAGCACAGATGTTCTGAGAGTAAACAACTACACTGTAATTGCATGTAAGACCTACTTCATAAGATAGACCTTTGCCTGGCAGTGTTAACAGGGTCAAGAAATTACGGCTCCATAGATCATAGGCTTTAGGAGAGAAACTATTACTGTCATTCTGCTAATGGACTCCCAGTGGCTTATTCTTCTACTGAAAGATCAGCATATCCACCAGCCTTCGTTAGGGATGCTTGTTTTTGTAATAGATGATGATTAATACAGAGACCCACAACTGGTCAACTGGTCAGAATTCAGAGAATAAGAGACTATAGAGAGCTTAGTGCTAAATAATACTGTATCACATTTTCTCCTCACAAGGCTGAAGGATCATTGTGGAAGAAGGAGTTGACAAAATGTAAGAACCAAAAGTAGAGACAGAAAAACTGTTTTCTTCACACTGTGGGGCAGTTGCATATATGAACTCAGAGTGGTTATGGCAGCACGTAAAAGACCTGCATGAGATCAAGCGGGACAAAATCTTAACATGGATGATGGAGATAGTCATGAAGTTCTACCCCAACTGAGGAGAGAGAGATTAGTGTCTTTATAAATAAAAGGTCACATGGAATTTTGAGGGAAAACCAAGGCAGAAGGAAGAAAAGAGGAAGGGATGGGGGATGCAGTTGATCAAAACACATTTTATGCATGTATGAAAATTTCAAGAACTAAAAATATCAATGAGATAGAGAGAAAGAGAGATCTCTTTCTCCTATGCACTGGATTAGCTGAAATGGATAAGAATGTTTGAATGACTAGGACCACGAAGTCTACTCACTTCCTCAATTGGCAATTGTGACAAAAGTTACATAATTTCCAGACTAATCCAGTTATTTGAGTTGAAGCAATGCTGGCTAGGAATAGAATACAGAAGGAAACAGAGAAGGAAGGAAGGAAAGAAGGTAAGAAAGGAGGGAGGTAGGGAAGGAGGAAGGGAGGGAGGAAGGCCTTAGAGCACTCAGGACCAACTACCCATGGCTGCACCACCTGTCATGGGCTGAGTCCTCCCAGACCAATCATTAATCAAGAAAATGCTGCATAGATTTGCCCAGAGGCCTCTCTCATTAAGGCATTTTCTCAACTGAGGCTCCCTCTTCCCAGATGACTCTAGCTTGTGTCAAGTTGACTCAAAACTAACCAGGACACACTTCCTTCTTAAGCCCTATCTCCATGTTTGCAAAGATGTGGCCAGTGCTAAAACAATAGCAGCATCATTCTGAGACAACCGAACTGGCGAAATTCAGAAAAATGTAACATTCCTAAATGCCCAGCTTATCTGCCTTGATTCAATGAGTCCTAATCATAGTATCTAATTCAAAGATGCACTAACTGCTAGTGAAAGGCAAAGAAAATGTCTAGGAATACAAAGGTCAGGAGCATAGGGAAGAAGGGTCATGGAGCACAAACAAGGCCAGAGAGGAATGAAGCAGCCTGTCCAATCCAACATGTGGAGGGTAAGGACAGTTTGACCAAGCAAACGGGGACCCTTGGCAGCCTCCTTCCGTGACCGCATAACTCAGGAACCCCTCAGAGATCTAGAATTATTTCTCAGGAGTCTCTTAGACAGAATCTCATCCTGCTGTGTACACTCTCACAGTTGTTTCAAGGAGTGAAAAGAGATTCCTTGGGAGATTTGGGGGAATTCCAAAGGAGAAAAACATACACTCAGTTTCTGTCCTAAAACTCTGGGAAGGAGTCCCCACCAATCAGCATGCTGCTTAAGAACCCTCTGTCTAGCAAATAGACCTCACAATGTCAGGCCACAGTGGGATCAGAATGGTCCATAAGATTTATGGAGCTGAAAAGCCAAGGTTTCACCAAGTCTTCAGGCTTTTCTGAAGGTGTGGAACACACACAAATTCTTCCTTCTTTGACATATTTTATAACACAGAATGTAGCTTTGATAAAGAAGGCTGAGTGAGGATGGGAACCGAACAAGGACAAGGAGAGCAAATGGGTGGCCCTGCCTAGGTGTGGCAGTCAGAAATGCAATAGTGGAAGCAGCATGGAGGAACAAACGGAAGACTCATAAATCTCAGAGACCATAGTAGAACAAGTAAGGACAGGGGTTGGGCCACCATCTCTGCTCCTCTATTCTCATGAGACTGTGGAAAATCTCTTTTTTATGCATGCTTATATAATTTTTATTGCTTGTATATGCTTTTTTTCTTTTATTTTTCATTCAAAAATTTACACTTCCACCCCTTCTCCCAGTCCCCTCCTGCTCCCCCACTACCTCTCCTTCCTCCCCTTGCTTCCTTAACAGAGGGCAGGGTACCCTGCCCTGTGGGAAGCCCAAGGCCCTCCCCCTCCATCCCGGCCTCACAAGGTGTGCATCCATATAGACTAGGTTCCCAAAAAGCCAATACATGAAGAAGAGATAGGTCCCAGTGCTATTATCATTGGCTTCTCAGTCAGCCCCCATTGGCAGCTACATTCAGAGATTCCGGTTTGATCATATGCTCATTCAGTCCTGATCCAACTGGATTTGGTGAGCTCCCATTAGATCAGGCACACTGTCTCAGTTGGTGGACCAGCCCCTCGTGGTCCTGACTTCCTTGCTCATCTTCTCCCACCTTCTGCTCTTCGACTGGACCTTGGGAGCTCAGTCCATTGCTCTGATATGAATGTGGGTCTCTGTCTCTATCTCCATCGATCGGACGAAATTTCTATGGTGATGATCAAGATATTCATCAGTGTGACTATGGGAAAAGGCTAGTTCAGGCACCCTCTCCTCTGCTGCCCAAGTACCTAGCTGGGAACATCCCTGTGGACACCTGCGATTCCTTCTAGAGCCAAGTCTCTTGCCCACCCTAAAATGACTCCCTTAATGTAGATATCTTATTCCCTTCTCCAATATCCACCCTTCCTCCATCTCTACCCTCCCATTCCCCCAAGCTCTCCCCAGTCCTTCCCTTCTCCCTTCCCCCTCCCCCTTTCCCTTTCACTCATCACCACCCCTACCTCCACCCCTATGCCCACTCCCGTGCTTCCAACATTTGCCCAGCTATCTTGTTTGCTTCCAATTTCTCGAAGGAAAATCTCAAGCTTTACACTAGCCCCAAAAGAAAGAAGAAATTGTGAGCTGATGGAGTCAAGAAATTGAGAAAAAATAGAACTTATTTATATTACATCATTCATTGGACAAAACAACACTTGTAGATGTGTGTGAGTGTGATTGAACTGTGTTAAATAAGGCTACATCTCTCATGCAACCAAGATATGTGACAATCCTGTATCAGGCATGCACACATACAAATGAATGATTCCCTCTGGTGCTCATCCCTCCCCAACCTTGATAAGCTGTTTGCAATGTTGCCATTGTTCAGACTTTCTTAACCCTTCAATATCCACCAATTTTATAAACCACATGAAAAAAAGTGTTTGCATTAATTTCTATCTGGACCTCTACTTTTGGTTGCTAATTATACGAAAAAAGAAGGAAAGTGGGAAGGGAAGGAAGGAGGGAGGGAGGAAGGAAGAATCAAAGGAAGGAAGAAAGGGGGAGAGATGAGAAGGCAAGGAAAGAAGAGGGGCAGACATGAATCTCTGTAACCCAGGCTTATGCCTTAGATGTGCTATCTTCTGTGATTGTTGATTGCCTTTCATATTCTGTAACAGAAGACACATCATAAACATCTTAGTTGATATTACAGCAATTATGATAAAGGGAGGGGAAAGAGGAGGAAAGAGAGGCTAAAGTGGGAAAATTCACCTGAATTGTGGTATTAACCACTAAATGGACATTCACTAGTCTCTTGAAATTTCCGAAGTTCAACAGACAGACATTCATTAGCTCTAAGAATTAGCAGAACACACACACACACACACACACACACACACTTTAAGAAACTGGTTTTGTGTTGCAATAGTGCATTGTTAAAGATACAATAATAAAAGGAAAAATTATCTGAGTGTATTTATATATTCATAGAAATAAAAACTCAAAATATAGGCATATTACTTTCCAGTCAGAGCACTGATCCTACCTCATGCCTGAGTTATTTATAATTTCCCTTGGAGACTCCTGTTGTCAATGTCTCTAGCTCCGACAGTGCCTTATATTTTTTCCAACTTTGTTTTTCTTTATATTTATTTAATCGCTATTTTATCTATTACTTGTTTTTAGTAGTAATGGTTGGGGTGTGTGTATGTGCGTGCATACATGCAAGCATGCGTGCCTGCGTGCGTGTGTGTTTGTGTGTGCCGGCCACTATGAGCATGTGGAGGGCAAAGAACAACTTTCAGGAAAGTTTCTCTCTTTGCACCTTATTTTAAGACTGGAGCTCGCTAGTTTCTGCCACTGTGCACTCCAGCCTTGCTGGCTCTTGAGCTTCCAAGCTATCCTCCTGTCTCCAGTCCCAGTGTAGCTGTGATGACAGATGTGGAACAGTACACCGAGCTTTTCTGTGGGGGCCAGGATTGAACTCAGGTTATCAGGCATGCATGCCCAGCGCCTTTACCTGCTGGGCCATCCCTCTGCTCCTATTTCTCTCTACTTTGGATCAACTCTATCTGTCTATCTATCTATCCATCCATCCATCCATCTATCTATCTATATCTCCCTCCCTCTCTCTCTCATGGGTATGTGTGTTCATGGGTGCCCACAGAAGCCAGAAGAAGGCATCAGATGTCCTATAGTTGACTGTCAGACACCCAGCATGGGTGTTAGAAACTGAGCTTCAGTCCTGTAAAGGAGCAGCGAGTGTTCTTAGCAACTGAGCCTTCCTTCTGACTCCCACTCTGTGTGTTTGAGACAGGGTCTCCTGCTGGCAATCCTGGAGGTTGCCTCCTCAGCTCAGCCGTCTAGCCAGTGAGCCCCAGCATCGGTTTCTCCTCCCTTCCGCAGCACTGGGGCTACAGATTTGTTCTACAACTTCCACTTTACACAGATGCTAGGAATGTGGACGCATGTCCTCATGTTTGCACAGCTAGCCCCTTCCCCACTGAGCCACCTCCGTAACCAGGCAAGTCTTGTCAAAGGAGCAACAACACTAGTAATCTCCTGTAAGAAGAAAGGAGAAGATGAGAGGGCCTGGGTCTCACAACCTGCCTCCCAGACATGTATCTTTGCATTTCCACCAGCGTTACTCTTAATCTCATTTTTCATTCCCATCTTGCAACCGCATGCCTTCCTATTGATCTTAGTTCTGCTGCTTGGAGACACCAATGAGAAATGCTGAGAACATTCAATAAATAAAAAATATCCATCCACCCAGTACGTGACTCCTGCTTAGAAAATTGTGCAAGTAAAATTGTGTTATTTCTGCCGCCTGTTAGTTCTGGAGACGAAACTCTAAGCCCTGCATGTGGAATTAACTCCAGGGATGGGTGGAGGCTTTCTAAACTTCAAATCCCAATCTGATTCTGAAGCCCATCATTGCCTTAGAGAAGTTGCCTTGTGTAATTATTGATTACCTCAGCTGTACTGTAATTGAAGTCACATCTCCAAGACCTCAGTTTAGATTGTAGCATTTGTGACTTCTTTTTTTTCCCCTCTGAATGCGAAATGAATTCATTTGCATCAGTTACATCTTTTAGAAGTTCTTAACCAGGTAAAAAACTCTCCAGCGCTGACTTTGCTAGCTTAGTCTTAGCCAGAATCCTTGATATACTGGTGCATATTTTATTCAAACGATCCTTTGTTTAAAAAATACACAGAGGCAACCCAAGAGAAGAGTTTTTATAAAACAGCCAATCCAGCCCAGGACTCGAAACTCTACCCTTCATCTCTGTCCTGTGAGAAACAGAGGTTAGAAGCATGAAGTAAAAGAGAAAAGAATTTGTTTGCGCTCTGGCCGCCATAGTTTCTGGCTGTCTCTTTCCTGACTCCCCAAGCCCTTGTTTTATTCTCTGTGGCTACCCGATTCTCCAGGAACGCTGACGCTTTCTGGGTCTCCTCGATGACACGCAAAGATAGTCCTTCGCAAGCACCTGGTTCCACTTCTGCGGCAAGGTTAGCCAGCTCTTTTCCTTCATTTTCAATTTACTTAAGAGCATTGCAGATATTCTGTCCATTAGAGACAGAACGCCCAAGTGGATCCTAAGAAATGGCCTTGGGAATTGGTCTCCATCAAGGTGAGCTCTAAATGATGAGATTCCCCAAGTCAGTTTGCTGTGGATGCAGAACTGGGTGAAGCACTCACAGCACAGCCGTGTTGCTCTACCGCCACATATACTTAGGGAAATAAAGCACACTCCATCTCTGAATCAATGACTGTAAGGAGAGGTAGAATTTATTAGTCCATACCACTTGAAAATACTAATATAGGCTGCATCATAGTCCTGCCAAAATTTGTACATATTCTTCCCTCATCCAGGATCATTTTTTTGTGGTTTCACTTACTTGTAGTCAACCATGACCTCAAAAAATTTTAATGGAACTATCACAGAGATAAATTATTAGTAAATTTTAACTTGGGTGTCTTCTGGGGTAGTGCGATGAGACCCCCACACATATCACTGCTTTGTCCAATGCATCCTCATCGTATAGGCTACACTCCTGTTTGCTGCACAGTAGGTGCCTTGGTTGCTAGAAAGGATAGCATGTTAGAATGTTGTTAGATGTTACTATTAAAATGTTATTATGATACTGCTGCATCATAATATTTGTGGATATGAAACTGGCATTTTATTTTAAATTCACCTTCTATATACTGAGCACTAGATAATGAAGCTGTGTTATGCTATGATTTCTTCAAGCATGGAATACTCTTTCTTGGCTCACAAGATCCATGAGGCTACTCTTTCGGAAGTGATATAAGCAATACATAATTGGTGGAACTGCCTGGAAGTTGTTCAAGAAACCCCAGTGATGTCACACGGATAAGTCACCACCCCTGCTGAGGTGAGCTTTTTCGGGGATGCAGTTGCATGTGTTGCTACTCTCCTGCAAGCTCCTGTCACCCACACTCTGTAGCTTCTTAACCAGATAAGAAAAGGAAGACGGCACTAGCCGCTCCAAATCCAAGCTCTCCCTGAAGAAGAGGAAACATGGGCACACAAGAGCTATGAAACACACACACACACATACACACACACATGCACACACATACACACACATGCACACATGCGCGCACACACATGCACACACACATGCACACACACATGCACACACACACACATGCACACAGCAGAACAACTAGATGAAAGGCAGTAAGAGCATAGCCATCTGCACATCAGGAAAGAGGCAGTAGGAGAAACCATTCATGCCAGGATCTTGATCTTGGCCTGTCCTAGTTACAATACCTTGAAAAAATAAGTTTCTATTATTTAAGCCACACAGTGTGCATGTGTGTCTGTGTGTGTCTGTGTGTTTCTATTAAGCCACACTGTGTGCATGTGTGTCTGTGTGTGTGTCTTTGTGTGTCTGTGTGTCAGGTGATGATAGCATCATTGATTTGAAACAGGATGTCAGGTAACCTAGGTTGATCTCAAAATTGATATGTGACTGAGGCTGGCCTTGAACTCCTGATTTTCTCAAGTACTGAGATTACAGGCACATACAACTATGCCTGGCTTTGCAGTGCCAATTTAAACACCAATATCAGAGCATGAGACTTAAATATCAAACACAAAATTTCCACAATTCACATCTCATGTCTCATACACATATGTGTGTTCATTTATCATTCCTACCCAAACAACAAAACCCTAGGAAACACTCCCTCGACTGTTTTACTGTCACTCTTGATACATGCCCGTTCCACCAACACTCCAACTGAGATTTATTGATAAGGAGAAACTAAAAGCAACAGCAACTTTGGTTTGTCCTTTCTCTCCCTCTGTGGCATCGTTTTGAGCTGAGTGGTGGTTATCTAATACAGGAGAACAACACAAAGGGCCAGACAGGACTCTTCTGTTGTCCCTATTTCTCAGAAGGTCATTCCTTTCCTATTTCTCAGAAGGTCATTCCTTTCTTTCTGCATTCAAAACAAGTTATGGTTCAGAAGAAAAAAAAAAAGCCCAACACTGGAATTGCAAGGACCCATTAATGCAGCTGTAGAACAACTGATTCCCTGTTTATTCACAGTGTGCACTACATCTGGATACTTTGTGGGGTCCACTGGAGTTCTGTGCCCGTGGGTCATTATGAAAGCCATAAGCAAACAGTGGTGTGGAATGACAGACATTGATATCACATGTGCTTCTTTTCAAATGTGTGCCTCTCTTTCCTACCGGATTCTCTTGAAAAAGCACAAATCCAAAGAGTAAAGTGTATTAAGATTTCCAACACAGAAAAAATAGCAAAAGTGTATACCACTGTGTTAATAGTATTTGTCCAACTTCACAAAACCAATCCTGCTCCATAATCAGAAGTTATGGGAAAGTTGCAATAACCTCAGAATCAGCAACCTACCTGTTTTGAATTGCTTTGGCTCTCCTTCATGATCCATTGATGACTACATAAAACCATCGAGGAGAACAAGCTGGGAGAAACTCTTTTCTCAGAAGTTCCAGCAACTGTCTCCATGCTTACCCTCAATTCAAATGATTCATGTGCTCATTTCTGGATCAAACACTGTGGTCAAAGCAAAGTAGTTTGCTAATTACCCCAGACTATGTGATAATGGATCCCTTCAAAGCTGGCAACTCCACAGGAACATTGTACACAAGTAGAAATATGGGAATAAAGGAATCCTCCAGGGAAATATTTACATACAGTTACCAAAAATAGAGTACATGGGAACAAAAACCAATGAGGTTGTGGCGGGAGGAAGCAATGTAACTGAACAATAGTTCTTCATGTGGGAACTGGAAAAGTCACAGGACTCGAGTTTGTAATTTTTCCATGTAGGTTAGGATCACTGAATAATAGAGCCCACCTATGCCCTTTCTCTCTTCCAAGATGTTACAGTCTATGCAATAATTTTGCTCCAAGATATTCCACCAGGATGTTTGGGGAGGGCATGTTCCCTGATGCTAGTTATTATCATCTACAATTTACCACCAAGTCACCATCCGTCCCCCAAATCACATCCATGTCTGTCTTTTATGTAAGAATGATTTCATTCACTGCGGTACTGATCCAGGTGCTGACCCAATGCTGTTGCCTTCAGAAATCCTGTGTAATCTCTCCGCTGTCTCACTTTCAAGGTCCTGGGTTGGACAGAGAAGTGGTCCTAAGAAGGAGGTTGGAGGTAAGGTATCCGAGGCAGAGAAGGGAGACTGGGAAGAAGGAGTCCCACATGTCTAAGCATCATATTAAGTGGTCCTAAGAAGGAGGTTGGAGGTAAGGTATCAAAGGCAGAGAAGGGAGACTGGGAAGAAGGAGTCCCACATGTCTAAGCATCATATTATACCAACTTTCCTGGACCTCTTACTTTGAGAGCTTCCCCCTATTTAACCTATCACACAAGAGTTCTTAGCTCAGTCACAGAGTCGTCTTTTCTATTCTATGTGGAATGCGCCACTGTGGTGCCATGCTCACGGCACACACTCCCAAAAGCTCTACCTAAGAGGGTCCCCCTAAGCTGATGTACCTAGAATGACTGTACGTGCCTAGAATTCAGTCACAAATCACAGAAGTCTGTTTTCTATAGCTCCCACTGGAGTCTGTGGGATTCTCTATTCTCTCTCTCTCGGTTCACTAAGACCACACCTTTGTTTCCTGCCTTCTCATTGTGTGCTCTACTTTGCCATCCAAACAGCAAAACTAAGTATCCAGGCACTCTCAGATCCTGTGGAGGTGTTCATAAGAACGGGAATCACCTAACGGACACCACTGTGTGTTCAAGCTGTTAGAGCAAGTTTGGGTAGCTAGTACTCTCTCTTCCATTAACATCCTCTTCTGGAGGGCAGCTTCACTCACTGGCTTGCCTTTTTGCTTAGGGAGACATCTGTGGTGACATGAGCTTATGCTCAAACTCATAATTCCCAGGCAGTGAATTAATACTCATGATGAGTTTGCCCAAGATGGAGTGAGCTTGTGGGTTTCTTCAGGCCTGAGCAGGAGCTGAGTCACATAGATGCTGTTTCTCACAGAACCTTTTGTCAAGACAAGTTGCATGGGGTTGAATTGAGAGCCTCTGGAACAGCATAGGATGGAGTTCATAGAAAGAGCTCTAAATGTGTGCTTGGTGACATTTCTTTCTGCCCCATTCTTAGCGACATAGGAAGAAGCTCTGTTCTACTACTGAATGGCAAAGCTGGCCCTCTAAAGTTTTCCTTCACTCTCCTTATGGAAAATTCCAAAGACTATCAGAGCAAAGATTACTTCACAGTATCTGCCTGGTGGCTCTGATTTCTTCTGGACTGTTGGAAACTTACCTGCACACAATCTCTACCACTTGTCATTCTACACTTCTATGAAAATTAGAGGGAAACTGTCAAAATCCCATGAGCTTTGATAGGCGTCTGTTCCCCAGATCTGTATGGCAGAGACTTCTCTGTGTGCATCTTATTCTCAATAGGCAAGTATCACTTTCTCTTTTAGTCCCTCCTGTTTAGTAGCCCCTCCCCCCTATAACAGCTACTCTTTGTTTTGTGAGAATCCTATGACCAAGACTGACTTAATGAAGAAAGTTTACTTTGGCTCATGATTCCAGAAGGAGAGTCTGTGGTAGCAGAGGAGGTGTGGGAGCACATGGAGGGAGAGTCTGTGGTAGTAGAGGAGTCGTGGGAGCACGTGGAGGGAAAGTCTGTGGTAGTAGAGGAGGTGTGGGAGCACGAGGAGGGAGAGTCTGTGTTAGCAAAGGAGCCATGGGAGCACGTGGAGGGAGGGAGAGTCTGTGATAGCAGAGAAGGCATGGGAGCACGTGGAGGGAGAGTCTGTGGTAGCAGAGGAGGCGTGGGAGCACGTGGAGGGAGGGAGAGTCTGCGGTAGCAGAGGAGGCGTGGGAGCACGTGGAGGGAGGGAGAGTCTGCGGTAGCAGAGGAGGCGTGGGAGCACGTGGAGGGAGGGAGAGTCTGCGGTAGCAGAGGAGGCGTGGGAGCACGTGGAGGGAGGGAGAGTCTGTGATAGCAGAGAAGGCATGGGAGCACGTGGAGGGAGGGAGAGTCTGCGGTAGCAGAGGACGCCTAAGAGCACGTGGCCAAAGCACAAAGCTGAGAGATCACACCTCCAACCACAAACATGAAGGAGAAAGAGTGAACTGGAATTGGGGCAAGGCTACAAATGCTCAAACCCTGCCCCCAGTGGCATATTGAGGGTCACACCTCTTCATAACCTCCCCAAACAGCTTCAGGAACCAGAGAACAGGTGTTCATTTGTGTAAGCTTATGGTGGATACTTCTAATTCAAAACACCACACACTCAAAACCAGACTATAACTCCAGAAAGCTAGTGAAGACACAACTGCTTAAACTGTGCAACTCTATTTGTTGAGGGTCTCACTTCGAAGTATAGATCTCCAGAAGTAAGGGGCACTGCTCCCAGAGAAAGGGAGCAGTATTAGTTGGGTCACTTTAATGGAGAAACTGAAGAAGAGCCAAGCGAGAGCCACTCACTAGGGCACCTCTGCTCTACAACTGGAACACATGTGATCTTGTCTCTGGGCTCCCAGACAGACCTATATATTATTTAAAAAGTAATCATGTTGCTGGCCCTATGATCTTTGTCTGTAATTAGGTGAAGATCAGATTCCCACTGAGAACTGTGGTGTGTGTGTGTGTGTGTGTGTGTGTGTGTGTGTGATGGTATTCAGCTCAAATCATTTTCTAATTATTTATAGTAACTGCAAAGCATCCTTAAAGTTGACTTGCTAATGTCACTTAATTCTGCCCCCTTCTTCATTCATGTGACTAAATGAGAACCTATGAGACCAGTCCCTAGGTCACCGTCATGAGTGATTTAGTTGTCAGCCTTTCTAAGCTGCCTACCTGGATCTCAATTAGCACTAATTATTGTAGGAACTTATCGCCCAAGTAAGGAAATGTCTCCCTTGATAAAATCTGTGCTGCAGAAGAAGAAATTTAAATTTTCTGCTTCTGAACCAAACACCCAGACCGTGAGGGAGAATACTTGACCTTTAGGAGGAGAAGCGTAGGAGCCAACTTGAAAGGAGGGTACTTCCAAGCTCCAAAGTCATGAAGATGCAAGGCAAGAGTTGGGGTGAGTCTCCTCCATAAGCAAACAGTGATTCTGTTGACAACAGGCATAGGATTGGTCAGAAGCCCTGGCTAGCTATTGTCAGACACACAGTGCAGGAGGAGAGAGGCTTCTTTTGCCACCGACTCCGATATGTTTCCCCACAGCTGGATTACTGTATACACACCGTGGGGATGCAGGGAGACAGAGGGCATAAAGTCAAGCTTCTCACCTGGGAAATGTCTCACTCACATGGTTCTTCCTCCCAGGGCATCTCTTTCTCCTCTGGCTGGGTCTCTGGGCCTCAGCACTCTAGGGGTTCATTCTGGATGCTTCCCTGCTGTGGCTGGGTTGTGAACCATGGGATTTGTAGCACCCCTAGTTTCTATCCAGAAGGTGTCATTCACACCATTGGACTGTGAAAACCAGGACTACCTCACTACACCATCAAATGTTCCCAGAGTAGGCGGGAACACTACCGTGGGGAGATCCCACTCTTCTGGGGCCCCAGCAACTTCATGGAGAAGGTGGGGGATTTTTTTTAACTTCTAGTGTGGGGATTTTTACAGAATTTGGTGGAGAATTTTGCAATAGCTTGGTTATCATGTAATACCTACAGGTAAGTATTTACTTCACAGACTCTGGAAGCGCAAGAATGAATGGTCTGGGTGTTCCCTCCTTTATGTCAACATTGGGTTTTGTTGTTTTTGTTTTTCTGAGAAGCAAGAGAGAGAAAAGTAAGAACACTATCTGGGACGTGAACATTCAAGTGTGGATGCTGCCGGTGAGCAGGCATGAGTTAAGGGCCGGCAGACCTCTGTTTTACTTTCTATTCTGAGTGATTCCATCCTGCTGTCACCTTATCACCTGGAAATCCATCTTTGAAAGCAAAGCACTGAGCTAAGGGTCAGAGCACTGACTGTGGCCTCTCGCACTGACAGGTCACAGCACCAACAGTGACCTAGAGCACTGAGCTAGAGGCCAGAGTACAGACGGTGACCTGACTCACTGAGCCAGAGGCTAGAGGACTGGTGGTGACCTCTGGCACTGGCAGAAAACATTATCAATAGTACTGGAGTACTGAATTAGAGGCCAGAGTACTGATAGTGACCTGGATTACTGAGCTAAAAGGTCAGAGTACTGATAGAGACCTCGAGCACTGAGCTAAAGGTCACAGTAATGATTCTCGCCTCGAGCACTGATGAGGCAAACACCATTCTGACTCATTGAGAAAACTTTTACAATAATTCTACATTCTAGGAATTATTATTATTATAATTTTACAAATGAGGAAGACAAAAGTGCTCAGAGATTAAGAAACTTCAGCCAAAACAAAAAACTATCATCTTTCCCTGCTTTGCTGCTCCTGGATGCAGGCATGAGGGAGCGTAAGCTGGCCTGCAGTGGAAGCATCCTCAGAACCTGGTTTATTATGGTGGCATTGACCGTATCCAAAACATGCAACCAGCCTAGGTGCCCAGCGGTGGCTAAGTAGATAAAGAAAGTGTGATGTACACACAAGTAGATATACATAATAAAGTATTATTTGGTCCTAAAAAGACCAGAACTGAGATATGATTCCCCTCTGTATGCTATGAATATGTTTTATTACCATTGGTTAATATAGAAGCAGTTTCAGCCTATGGTTTAGCAGAGTAAAGCCAGGCAGGATATCCAAACAGAAACATATAGAGAGAGTAGGCAGAGTCAAGGGGACACCATATAGCTGCCAAAGGAGAAAGATGCCTATACTAACACACACACACACACACACACACACACAAATACAGAATCTACACTAGAAAATGCAACACTTGCCATATTTGTCTTCCTAGGTCTGGGTTGTTCTGCTTAACATGATTTCCAGTTGCATCTCTTTCCATGAAATCACCACTATTCCCCTCTCCCTACAATTGAATAACATCCCAATGTATGTATGAACCACATTTGCTTCACCCAATGACCACAAAGGCAGGAGAGCCCATAATTAGCTGCATGCAGAACCTTGTGCAGTTACATGGCAGGAGGATTCCTTTTACAAAATACAATCAATGGAAAGCTTTCAATTAGCTGTCCCAAACCAACTTACAAGAGTAAAGCCCTGGTCATTAATTCTCACTGAACAATTTCCTTCAACTAGCCAACTTTTCGGCAGTTTGGAATCAACCAAGCCAGAGCTCATGAGATCCTTTGCATCCTGCTCACAGTTCATTCAAATCAGAAGTATCTGAGTTAGCGATCATGCAGACTGACAATATTCCTGATAGTCGTTCACTCATTCATTCATTCCAAACTGTGGATAGAGACATGGGCGCTGGTGTAGAGAATACACAGTGCCAAAGCCAAGTCAGCATCCTCCAGTGAGCAACACTAATTAGGATCCAGGTAGTCAGTGCTCATGAGTGAGCACAAAGGTTCTTGCTACAGATGAGTTGTGTACTGTTCTCCAAGCAAGAGTCTGTGCAGGGGCTGCAGGCACTGCTTTCTGGCCCTGCTTCTTAGTTACAACTGAGTTTTATTGCATTCTCTAAATAGACATAAAATATTTGGGGTGGAAGAAATGGAATTAGAGGAACAGACTTCCTTGGGAGTCTGGTGGACTGTTCAGGGAGGGTAAGATTCGGTTTTCTGTAGTCTCTGAGCATTTCCTGCCCTCGCTAAAGAGCAACCGTGATAAATTCAGCTGCAGCGTCACCTCCCTCTGACTTCTACGCTGCGGTGTGATGGATGGCGCAAAGCCGCTTTGTTCCCGCATTGCACAAGCTTCAGCTACACATCAGGAAAGAAACTCACTTCATTTTCATTCCTTCCTGTCTCCATAAATCCCAAGAATTAACTGAGTATCTACGGTGCTTTCTTTTAAGGATAGAACCACTTCTCTGGTTTGGGGCTACTCTTTGGCAAGGCAGAGTATAATTCTCCATGTTGGACATTTACAGACGGGGAGCTAATACAGTTAAATAATTCTCATTAACTCTGAGTAGAAAATAAAATGCAAGTAGTATTAAATCCTTCCATTTTAACTAGACCAAAGATCTTTTGAAGATTTAAAATCTTTTTCTAACTTTTCATTGCTTCCCAAATCTTCACCCAACTTTTTTATTTACCTCAAACACTGGGTCCCAGGTTCTTTTAATATAAAACATCATTTAAGCTTCTCAATGAATCTGAGGAAAATAGTATTATC
Organism: Ondatra zibethicus; assembly: GCA_004026605.1. Lineage (NCBI taxonomy): Eukaryota > Metazoa > Chordata > Mammalia > Rodentia > Cricetidae > Ondatra > Ondatra zibethicus. The sequence goes on from PVIU01012261.1 coordinate 47,528, forward strand.
CCATCTTGTCGACAAGGGCCTCAGCTTTAGAGACACACCATGTTTGTCAAATGTCACAAAGCAATAGGACTTAACTATGGTCTGCTGACAACAGCTCCAATAGCCAACGATTGCATGGGGGCTACCTGGTTACTTCCCACTATTAAGAATGAACAACAGATCAAAATTCAGACCATGGAGCATGCTAACGAACACCACGTACTCATGCCTTGTATTCCTGGGAGGTCTGAGTTTTCCGTGTGCTCTGCAAGGTCAGCATTCATATTCCCCTATGTTCTTTCCTCTCTCTATCGCCCCTTGTTCCACCTCCAGTCCCTCATACTTCTGGCTTCGCTGCAGACCTTTCTAGGAAAGCTGGGTGTTGGGACACGATAGGAAAGCAAATACACAGTGGCACTAATGGACAAGACCCAACAAGTGTCCTCCCGCTCCTATGCATGGATCCCCTGCCATCAGTCATTTGTTTCTAAGCTATTCTTCTAGGTCAGGGCCTGGCAATGCTGTTGGTCACATGCAGAACTCTTGCAGGATCTTACTGAACAGTCCTTGGGAAAATGCATTGTTTTTCTACCTGCCAGTTAAGAAATGACACGGCTGCATTTGAGGAAGAGTGGAGACATCCAGTGGCCATGCATGTTGATGACAACTGAATTATCTATATAAAGAGAGGATTTGGATAGCATCTTGTACTGAAAGGTCTGAGGAGATTTCTGGTGCAGTCAGGAAAGTGTTGTGGGATATTTGTATACTGTGCAAGGATGTATTGCTCTGATTGGTGTAATAAAAAGCTGAATGGCCAATAGCTAGGCAGGAGGTATAGGTGGGACTTCTGGGCAGAGAGAAAAAGGAGGAGAAACAAGAAGACACAGAGGAAGCAGGATGGGCAGTACATGATAGAATGTAGATTAATAGAAATAAATTAATTTAAGTTGTAAGAGTTAGTTAAAAACAAGCCTAAGCTAAGGCCAAGCTCTCATAATTAATAAGTCTCCACGTCCTTATTTGTGAGCTGGTGGTCCAAAGAAAAATATGACTACAGGAAAGTGCTTGCCTGGTGAGTGTGAGGGTCTGAGTTCAAGTCCCAGAACCAACATAAAAAAGTAGAGTGTGGTGGAATGCACTTGCGATTCCAGGACTGGGGGATGGAGACAGGCATACCTTGGGGACCTGGGTAGCCAGCCTAGACTACTTGGCAAGATCCAAGCCAATGAGAGACCTGCTGAGAAGACCCTTTCAAAAAAAATCCTAAGGTGGAGGTGCCTGAAGAATAACACCCAAAGTTGGCCCTGGTCTCCATGTACACAGGAAATATATGCTTGTTCACACATACAAAGACTTTCTGCTTCTAGCAATTTTGTCAGATATTGTAATTATGACCTTTGGGTAGCCAGTATGCTTACCTGTAGACTGCCACTGACCAACCAGTAGGTTTATCCGGATACTCTTACCTGTGAAGACCCGGGCTATAGCTTTCTCCACTGCTCTAGACGATCACTGAATTAAAGTGATTTAACTTCCTCCAAAAATAATCTAAACATAATAGATTATTTGACTCCTTCTATTGATATCCATGGCCTTCTGGACTCTGGTGTGCAGAATATACTAATATTAGCATGCATCTACCTTGCATGAGTATAGAGAAAAATGAAAATGGTGGAAAGGTCAAGAGGACCTACTAACTGCAGTACTGCTTGGGAATGGATCTGGGGGAGAATGAGCACATATGTGCTTAAATTCCCCTAAAGTAGTAGTATTGAAAGTTGCTTGATAATGCTGAGATTAAAAAAAAATTGCCCAAGAAAGAATTATGTATAATGGCTCACTAAACAAAGTTTATGTATTATGATTATAATTCTTCTTACTTCGACTGGGGGATGGCAGTACTGGCTGCTCTTTCCGAGGACCTGGGTTCAGTTCCCAGCACCCACATGGCAGTTTATGACTGCCTGTAACTACAGCTCTAGGGGGGTCCCATACCCTCTTCGGGCCTCTGTTGGCACCAGGCATATGCACACTGCACATAGATAAATGTAGACACTTGCACATACACATAAAATATAAATACATCGTTAAATAATTCTTGATATTGGAAACCTTTAAACTTAGCAGTCCCTCTTCACCAGAAGGGCACAAGAAAACACTAAGGACAAGCTGAGCAGACTGAGAACAGGCGACCTCCAAGACCTGAATGCTGGGAAGGTGAACCGGTGTATCTACTCTCTAGGCTTCTAACTCAGGGCAACCACTCTCAAACAAGTCAGGAAAGCATGCAGACCTCTTTGAAGTTTTATCCATTGGTGTTGGCTGTCCTATTGCTTCCCATGGCCCTCACTGTAGAAAATTCACAGACACGTTCTATGGGTGAGCCAGACTTTCCTAACCATTCCACAGACCACCAACAGACATGTCCTGTGGGCCAGGCAGACTTTCCTAACCGTTCCACAGATCACCCAACAGCTGGTATAGCCTCAGCACCTTGTGTCCTGTAACACAATAGGAATTGAAAGGGAAACTGGTGAGCTTCTCAAATTAAAGGGCAAAAGAAAGCATTGATTCCCTTGATAGGAGCTGTCACCAGGTTAAAATAACTTCCAGTTGGGGGCAGGAGACATGACTCAGTGGCTAAGATCCCTAACTCTTCTTCTAGACGGTTGGAGGTCGATTCCCAGCATCCACATGGTAAATCCAGTTCCAGGGGATCTGATGTCCTTGTGTGCCCTCCTCGAGCACTGCATGCACATGTTGCACAGGCATGCATTGCAGACAAGTCCCCCATGGAAATAAAACAGATGAATAAAAATTTTAAAAACGAACGACTTGCAGTGGTGGGATTTCAGACCAATGACAGGTACCATTCCTCTGTGTCGTGAATCCCCTCCCATAGACTCTCAGCTAAGAATAAAGTGAATCCAAATTATTTTAAGTGAACCATAATTATGTATGTCCAATTATCCAGTTTTATTGTAAAGGATTTCTGTGCTCCACAAGTGATAATGGGGAAGAAAGAGGGTATAGATCCAGGTTCTGACCTTTGTTCTTTAAGCAGATACTACATTTATTTATTTTGCTGAGGGGCACATTTGGGGAGGGTCAGAGGGTAATTTGTAGGAGTTGGTTTTCTCCATCTACCATGTGGGTCCAAAGGACAGAATTCAGGTCATCATTAGGCTTGGCAGCAAGATACCACTGAGGCACCTCATGCCCCCCCCCGCTTCACTCTTGAACTTTTTTTTTAATTTTAACATCTTCATGTATATATTGTGACCATATTCACCCCTAGGCCCCCTCCCACCTCTACTGTTTTCTTCCCAATTTGTCCCCCTCCTTCTTCAATGTCTTTGCTATGTCTGCAGGTCTTTCGCAGGCAGCTGCTGTATGTTCCTCATCCACAAAGCCCTCTTAGATCCAGAAGATAAAGAGCTTTCCACTCCTATCCTATCCTCTGGCTCTTGCAGTCTTTCTGCTCCTTCTGGAATGTTCCTTGCACCCTGGAGAAGATGATACAGATGTCCCGCCCAGGGGCTGGGGACTCAACAGTCACTGGCTCTCAGTGGTTTGAATCCCAGTTCCTGTCCTGTTTTGAGGCTGCTTACAGGAGCTTTGCAGAAGAAATCCCTCATTCTGGCATTGTCGACAATTCTTAGATATTCACTTGATCTGCACTCATTTTACCTATTCTCTTGGCTCCTACTCCCCTTGAGAACAAAGCTTGCGTAGACAGTTTATCAGATAAAGACGTTTGTAGGCTGCATTTCCTTGGCAAATGTTATGCTTTCCTGTTGCTTTGAACACACGGAGGATCAGGGGTCAGTGTCGCAGCCCTGGCTCTCCAACTCACACATTATCTGACCTTATGTTAGTGAACACACATTCTGTGCTCAGCTTTCTAGTTCAGAAAATTAGTAATCAGGTGGCTGGTAAGGGGCCGGCATAGTAAAACATTGTCTTGTCTCTTTCTCTGCCCATGATTAATTGTTCTATCTACATTGCATTATGACTGTGCAAAAGCCAAGAGTCACCTTATGCTTTCAGGTCTTTGAGGATTTTCTCCTTCCAAAAGCAAGAACAGCGGAGTTTTTTTTTTCTTAAGAAATTATTAGGAACATTTAGACGTAGGCAGCACAGAAATGTCTCCTGCCTTATTTCCCTCTACACATGCCCCAAAGCCATATTACACCACCTGTACTCTGAGAAAGTCAAAAGAAGGGAAAGGGAAATGAGAAGTCAGGAATCCCAAAACCTCACTTCCTGATATAAACGCTAATTCTTTTCGAAGAAAGTAGGAGGGGGGAGGAGCAGTTGCAGCTTATGCTGGTTCTCAACAGTTTGCCGTGGTGTGAATTTGAAGATCTTTCTTCTTCCTTGCCTGCCAGGCCAGGGGTAGGAGAAAGATGGGCAGTGAAGGAAGAGGCAAGAGTTTGCTTTCCTCTTCTAAAGCACAGCCTTTGCATTTCTTGCCTGAAGTTTAACTTGATTATGCATTCATTAAAGAGGAGTGATGGCGATGATTAAACAAAAACATCTTTAAAATGCAGAGTTCATTTCAGCCCATTTGGTTTTGTTACACACAAATTGGATTTGCATGGCATCCCGCACAGCAGGTACTCCACTTGAAATCAAAGACAGATGCTTTTACGGGATTAAAAAGAAAACCGAGGGGGAGGGGGCGAGGGCTAGAGATTGAGATATTTTGCATTTCGGTAATAACGGTCCAGAATGAAATAGTGAATGTCTTGCTGCATTATCCATATAAGTGTTTGGGCTATAATTAAAAGGAAACAAGAATTCCCATCATAACTTGAATAATTGTCAAAGAGGAACATTTAATTTGCAGGGGGAAAAATGATTTCTCCCATAAATGTCTAATAATACCTTAGCATATTTGAAATTTAATCATAAGTGGCTTAGAATTAAACCGTGTGAATTATTGCTGAAACATTTCAAGTGGTGACATTAAATGCTTTGTTTGAAATTAGCCATTAATTCAAAAGTCTTCTCGCGAGCTGCTATGAGAAGTTAGCTCCTTGTCTGTAAACAGGGGTTCCCAGTTCTCCCACTAGATAATTAATCTTCGTCTCACTCGCAGAGTCGCACTGCTAGCTCTATGCTCACATTCCTTTAGTTCGATTACTCTGGGTGCCACAGTTTTAAGATGGATATGATCTGCTGTTCTAAATAGTTCCTACACATTTGTCAGCTTATAGGACATCTGTTAACATTATTCAAGAAAAAGAGGGACCAGGCCAAAAGTCAAATGTGTCAATCACCTTCCAGTAAGGTTCATTTATATGATGTCATAAAGTGTGTCTGATGATAGGGCAGTTATATTACTTCTGTGTGTATCCAATGCTCTTACCCAACAGCACATTGACTCTACTGATAGCTACAATTATTGACCTCTCTGTAGCTACGCCCCTATGGTATGGACTTGTAAACTTAAGAGAAAGGGGAGTCTACTTCTTCACCTCATAAATTAAGGCTTGCTTTGAATAGTGCAGTTTGGGGGAAGGGATAACAACGTGTGGTTTCTAAGTCTAGTCTCTGGAGGCCGCATCACATTTCTCATATCCCGCATCCCACGTTCCATATCCCACAGTCTGCATTCTGTGTCACATACCTTATGTCCCAAGCCCCTCATTCTGCATTCCACATCCCATGCCTTGCATCTCTCCTTCCACATTATATATTCTACATTCTACACCCTATAGCCCACATCCCACACTCCACGTCCCATGTTCCACATTCCACATCCCATGTCCCACATCCCACATTCTGTATTCCGTATCCCATGTCCCTTATTCCACATCCCACATCCCACACCCCATAGTCCATGCCCCAATTCCACATCCCAAATCCCACATCCCATATTCCACATTCCACATACCACATTCAGCTACTTATCTTCAACTTCTGGCTCTGCAATGGAAACAGCTCTAAGCTAGCCAGATGAAAATTGAGAGAGATTGGTGGTTACATATGCCTTTAATTCCAACACTCAGGAGGCAGATAGATCTCTGAGTTTGAGGCCAGCCTGGTCTATGAAGTGAGGCTACACAGAGAAACCCTGTCTTGAAGAACAACAAAACAAACAAGCGAGAGGGAGGTGGGTGGCACATCAAGCCACAGCTCCCACTAACATCTAACTTTCCCATAGAAGCAGATCATCTCAGCCAGAGTGTAGCTGACCACAACCAAGTCTAGAAAACTGGGTTGAGTTTAGCGGTTGCAAAAATCATTAGTTTGATAGAATGCAAAGTGACATTAAGATTTCGTGTCTCTCCTCTCAGAATGGTTGTTAGCTAGAAAGCAAACAACAGCAAATGATGAGGACACAGGAAAAAAGAGAACTCTTATTGACTGTCTGAGGGAATACAAGTTGTACAGGTATTGCAGAAACCACTTTGACAACACCTAAAATTGAGCCACCATAGGACTGCGCAGAAGCTACACAAGTGTGCTAAAGAGATACCTGCTTATCTGTGTTTGTTGCAGTACTGTTCATAACAGCCCACTTACAGAATTAGCCTACAGGCCCATCTAAAGAGTGAACAAAGAAATGTGGCATATCTATGTGAATGAGTACTATTGAGAAATAAGAACAAAATAAGGACAGATGCAACTTGGATATCATCGTGATAAGAAAAATTGGCCAGACTCAGAAAGACAAATAATAATTTTCTTTCATTGCAGCATTTACTACTACTACACTACACTACACACACACACAACACACACACACGCGCGTGCGCGCACACACACATCATAAAAGAATATATGCTAGGAATTAAGGAGCATTAATTTGGGAAGCACTTTGCTACACATAAGGGAAAATTACATGTGAACACACACACATAGATATTTGATTTGGACTTTTGGTGAAAAATATTTTTCTACCAATTTCAAGCTCTAGAATCCTCTCTCCAGACTTTGGTTTAGTTTCTCATCATTAGCATCTAAAAGCATTCACTGAGGAGGGAAAATGAGCCCCTGTGCAATGGTGTGAGTCCCCCTGCCTTATAAGTTCAAGAGGGACCACACCTGATAACCTATGTGTCACGATTCCCGCCCAAAGCTCGTGATTTCTACACAAGGCATTTGTCTTCAGCTGTTAGAACTGCAAAAGAAAAAGATTTTCTCATGTCCCATAGATCTTCAGAGTTTTCATCCTTTTTCTTGCCCTTCATTTTCATTTTTCATCTGAAGTGGCGTTTGTGTTCGTCCCTAACCTTATCAGCATCATCTTGCAGCAAGTTCAGCTGCTCACTACAGAAACCAGCCATCTTTGCATGCTAAGATATCTGGTGTACCCTAAGCTTTTAATGTGGAATTAGTTGGTGGGGTGATTCATGTATTAGTCATTTTTTTAATTGAAAAAATTATTTTTTCAGTTCTTTTATTAATTGTTTCATTGAGCTATATATTTTTCTCCACCCCTCTCTGCTTCCCCTCCCCTTCTACCCTTTCCCATGGTCCCCACACTCCCAATTTACTCAGGAGATCTTGTCTTTTCCTATTTCCCATGTAGATTAGATCCCATGTACATCTCTCTTAGGGTCCTCTTTGTTGTCTAGGTTCTCCAGGATTGTGAATTGTAGGCTGGTTTTCCTTTGCTTTATGTCTAAATGCCACTTATGAGTGAGTACTCTTTCTGGGTCTGGCTTACCTCACTCAAGAAGATGTTTTCTAGAACCATCCATTTGTCTGCATAATTCAAGATATCATTATTTTTTCCACTGTGTAATACTCCATTCTGTAAAAGTGTCACATTTTCCTTATCCATTCTTTGGTTGAAGGGCATTTAGGTTGTTTCCAGGTTTTAGCTATGACAAATAATGATGCTATGAATATAGTTGAGCACATGTCCTTGTGGTATGATTGAGCATCCTTTGGGTATATACCCAAGAGTGGTATTGCTGGGTATTGAGGAAGGTTGTTTCCTAATTTTCTAAGAACTCGCCATACTGAAATCCAAAGGGGTTGTACCAATTTGCACTCCCATCAACAATGGAGAAGTGTTCCCTTTATCCCACATCCTCTCCGGCATAATCTGTAATCAGTATTTTTGATCCTGGCAATTCTGACAGGTGTAAGACGGAATCTCAGAGTTGTTTTGATTTGCATATCTCTGATTGTAACAGGAAGGCCGCACTGAACTGTCTTTGAAATTTCCTGCATCATGGAAAAGTCTGCTGGATACTATGGGCCTGTAGGGTGAAGATGGATGCCCAATGGTATAGAAGAACTTTGGGTGAAGGCAGCGAGATGTCTCTGTCAATTCTAGAGTTTTGGAAGTTGCTTACAATGCACTTCCAGTTTACATAGGTAATATATTCTTCTGGAGTCATTGATGGAGTTGAAGAATTTATAGTTAAAGTTATGTTTTCTTTAGTTATGATAAAAGATAAAGTAGATATAAATATTATAAATGTAATTTTGCTTGATAACTGTTTTATTATATGTAATTTTACTATGTTAAAGTTAAAGCCTTCCCTTTTGTTTAATCAGAAAAGGGGAAATGGTGTAGGAGGTCCTTCTGTGTTGCTTTCATTGGTTGATAAGGAAACTGCTTTGGGCCTGTTGATAGGACAGGACTTAGGTAGGCGGGAAAAATTAAATGGAATGCTGGGAGGAAGAAGGCAGAGCCAGAAAGAGACGCCATGGATCCACTGGAGATAGGCACTGGAAATTTTCCCCAGTAAGCCACTGCCACGTGGCGATATACAGATTAATAGAAATGGGTTAAATTAATACAAGAGTTAGCCAATTAGAAGTTAGAGCTAATGGGCCAAGCAGTGATTTAATTAATACAGTTTCTGTGTGGTTATTTCAGTTTTGGGCAGCCAGGACAAACAAGCAGCCTTCCTGTTACACCTGATGGCTAAGGATGTTGAGCATTTCCTTAAGTATCTTTCAGCCATTTTAGATTCCTCTGTTAAGAGTTCTCTGTTTAGGTCTTACCACATTTTTTTACTGGAGTATTTGTTCTTTTGATGACCACTTTCATGAGTTATTTGTATGTTTTGGAGTTCAGCCCTCTGTCTGATGTGGGGTTGATGAAGATCTTTTCCCATTATGTAGGCTACTGTTTTGTCTTGTTGACTGTGTCCTTTTCTTTACAGAAGCTTTTCAGCTTCAAGAGGTCCCGTTTATTACTTGTTACTCTCAGTGTCTATGCAACTGGGGTTATATTTAGGAAGTGATCTCCTGTGCCAATGCATTCAAGTGTACCCCTTTCTCTTCTATGAGGTTCAGTGTGGTTGGTTTTAGGCTGAGGTATTTGATCCATTTGGGCTTGAGTTCTGTGCATGGAGATAGATATAGATCTATTTTCATTCTTCTACATGTTGAAATCCAGTTATGCCAGCACCATTTGTTGAATATGATATGCTTTCTTTTTCTGTTTTATATTTTTTGCTTCTTTGTCAAAGATCAGGTTTTGTAGTTGTGTGGATCGATATCCAAGTCTTTGATTTGGTTCCATTGGTCCTCCTGTCTGTTTTTATGCCAATACCAGGCTGTTTTCAGTACTGTAGCTCTATAATAGAGTTTGAAGTCAGGGATTGTGATGCCTCCATAAGTTCCTTTTTTGTACAGGATTGTTTTGGCTATCCTAGGTTTTTGGCTTTTCTATATGAAGTTGATTATTGTTCTTTTGAGGTCTGTGAAAAATTTTGCTGGGAATTTGATGGGCATTGCATTGAATCTGTAGATTGTCTTTGGTAAGATTGTCATTTTTGCCAGACAATGGTTGCACATGCCTTTAATTCCAGCACTCGGGAGGCAGAGGCAGGTGGATCTCTATAAGTTTGAGGCCAGCCTGGTCTACAAGAGCTAGTTCCCGGATAGGCTCCAAAGCTACAAAGAAACCCTGTCTTAAAAAAATAACAACAAAAAAGATTGCCATTTTACTATGTCAATTCTATCTTCAATTTCTTTCTTGAAAGATTTAAACTTTTTGTCACATAGGTCTTCCACTTGTTTGTCTAGATTTACTCCAAGATATTTTATGTTATTTGTGGATATTGTAGAGGGTGATGTTTCTCTGCTTTCTCTTTCAGCACATTTACCATTTATATAAAGTAGGGATATTAACTTTTTTTAGTTAATCTTGTATCTTGCTACATTACTGAAGGTGTTTATGAGTTGCATACTTCAAAACCCTGTACTCTACAAAACTGAAAAACTTAAAGGAGATGGTCAATTTTCTGGATAGATACCACTTACCAAAATTAAATCAAAACCAGATAAGCAAATTAAATAGACCTATAACTGCTAAATAAATAGAAAAAGTCATCAAAAGTCTCCCAAACAAAAGAAAGCCCAGGACCAGAAGGTTTCAGAGCAGAATTCTAAAAGATTTTCAAAGAATAATACCAATAGTCCTAAAATTGTTCCACACAATAGAAACAGAAAAAAACATTGCCAAAATCTTTTAATAAAGCTACAATTACCCTGATACCCAAACCACTCAAAGATATTACTAAGAAAGAGAATTACAGTCCAATCTCACTCATGAACATTGTTGCAAAAAATACTTAATAAAATACTGGCAAACCAAATCCAAGAACACATCAGAAAACTCATCCACCATGATCAAGTGGGCTTCATCCCAGAGATGCAGAGATGGTTCAATATATAAAAATCTGTCAATGTAATCCACCATATAAACAAACTGGAAAAAAAAACACATGATCATCTCAATAGATGTTAAAAAGTCCTTTGACAAAATGTAACATCCCTTCATGATAAAGGTCTTGGAGAGAGCAGGAATATAAGGAACATACCTAAACATAATAAAGGCATTATACAACAAACCAACAGCCAAAATCAAACTAAATGGAAAGAAACTTAAAGCGATCCCACTGAAATCAGGAACAAGACAAGGTTGTCCACTCTCTCCTTATCTATTCAATATAGTATTTGAGGCCCTAGCTAGAGCAATCAGACAACAACAGGAGATCAAGGGGATACAAATCAGAAAAGGAGAAGTCAAACTCTTGCTATTTGCTGATGATATGATAGTTTACATAAGTGATCCCAAAAATTCTACCAAGAAAAAAATTATATAGTATATCTGATCACTCTTTCCCCTTTGCTGACTCCTCCCAGATCTTCCCCAGCCAACTTCACTCCCTTTCTCTTTGAAAAAAAAATCAAGAAACACACACAAACCCCAGAAAAACACAAAAATGGATACAAAACATAAAAGCAAAACACCAAAACTTAAAATGTCCAAGCAAAGCAATAGGACACAAAAAAAGTATACAAAAGATACCACTGAGTTCATTCTGTGTAGCAAACCACCCCTGGGCATGGGGACTGCCCTAAAATATTATTAGTATACCTACTGAAACTCCATTGGAGAAAAAAATGTTTCTTTGGCAGCAGGTATCAATTGCAGATAGCTTCTTAATTAGGAGTGGGAGCCTGTGTTCTCTTAGTTACTTTTCTATAGCTGTAATAAAATACCATGATTAAGAGAGCTTAGAAAGTGTTCAATTTGTATTACGATTTCAGAGGCTTAAAGTCCAGATAACAGAGCAAATGAACAGCTGAGTGTTCACATCTTGATTCACAACCAGGAGGCAAAGAGAGCTAGCTAGGCGCAGAGTGGACTTTTGAAACCTCAAAGCCCACCCCCAGTGATACACCTCCTCCAACAAAGTCACACCTCCTAATCCTTCCCAAACTTTTGTACCAAGTGGGTACCAAGTATTTAAACATACAAGCCGATGAGGTTATTTTGTGTATAATTTATTTTATTCTTTTAAAAAGAAAACAAACTATCTTTTTTTCATTTTACATACCAATCCCTGTTCCCACTCCCTCCCTCCTCCCATTACCTCCACCTAGCCTCCCACTCCACCCCCCCCCATCCACTACTCAGAGAGGGTAAGGCACATTGCTTTGGGGAAGGTCCAAGGCCCTCCCTACAATATCTAGGCTGAGCAAGATATCCATCCAAAGAGAATGGGTTTCCAAAACGCCAGGAAAAGTGGTAGGGATCCTGGTGCTACTGCCAGTGGCCCCTCAGTCTGCCCCAGCCATACAACTGTCACCCATATTCAGAGGGTCTAATTTGGTCCTATGCTGGTTCCTTCCCTGTCCAGCTGGAGTTGGTGAACTCCCATTAGCTCAGGTAAACTGTTTCAGTGGGTTCCCCATCATGGTCTTGACCTCTTTGCTCATATTCTCATTCCTCCCACTCTTCATCTGGACATTGGGAGCTCAGCCCAGTGTTCCACTATGGGTCTCTGCCACTGTTTCCATGTAGGCTCTATGGTGACATTTAAGATGTTCATCAATCTCTCTATAGGGTAAGACCAGTTCTGGCACCCTCTCCTCTATTGCTTAGGATCTTAACTGGGGTCATCCTTGGGGATTCCTGAGAATTTCTCTAGTGCCAGGTTTCTTGATAGCCCCATAATGGCTCCCTCAATCAAGATATCTCTTTCCTTGCTCTCATCTCTGTCCTTCCTCCATCTCATCTATCCTGTTCCCTCAAATTCTCATAAATTCCCAGGACTCTGTGGACTTAAAGATCAGGTGTGGACAGCTTAGCATCCACTGTTCTCAGCAGGACTCACACCTGTGGATGTGTTTATGAAAATGCACGACTTTAAGAAACAATCAACCATTGTGTATGTGGATCACAAGTCCCTGAGCTTGCATTGCTTTCAAGCCTTCTCAGATGTAGGTAGTAAATTTCCCAATGAATCGGTTGCTGTAATGAGGTGGGCAATTTGTGATTTGTTATCAATTAAAGCTGAAACATATCAGATAATTGAAATGCCTGTCATCTCAAAAAAAAAATTCTCCTCCCCCTTCTCCTTCTTCCATCCTTTTCTTCTTCTGTCCTAGCTTCTCCCCTCACCCACATGCTCCCAATTTTGTCAGGTGATCTTACCTATTTCCCCTTTCGAGGTGGATCTATGTATGTTTCTCTTAGGATTCACCTTGTTACTTAGCTTCTCTAGGATCATGGACTGTCGGCTTGTAATCCTTGGCTTTATAGCTAGTATTCACTTATGAGTGAGTACATACCATGTTCATCTTTCTGGGTCTAGGTTTCCTCACTCAGGATGGATTTTTCTAGTTTCATCCATTTGCATGCAAATTTCAAGATGTCATTGTTTTTTTTTATCATCATTGAGTAGTACTCCATTGTATAAATGTACCGCATTTTCATTATCCATTCTTCAGTTGGGGGCATCTAGGTTGTTTCCAGGTTCTGGCTATGACAAATAATGCTACTATGAACATAGTTGAACAAATGTCCTTATAATATGATTGAGCATCCTTTGGGTATACGCCCAAGAGTGGTATTGCTGGGTCCTGAGGTAGGTTGATTCCCATGGGGTTATTTTAGACTTTTTTTTAAAAAAAAATGTATATAAGTAAAACTGCAAGTGATTTTATGATGTTTCAAATATTTATTTTTACTTATGTGTGTGTATGTCTGTGTGTGTATGCCACATGTGTACATGTACTGGTGCTTATGGGGGTCAGAAGAGGGCAGGCAGCTGAAGTTTGTGAGTCACCAGACAGGAATTCTGAGTTGAACTCTATTCCCTTGGAA